>JAOPJO010000097.1:14322061-14337049 GCA_027123675.1 Molva macrophthalma
GTGTGTGTGTGTGTGTGTGTGTGTGTGTGTGTGTGTGTGTGTGTGTGTGTGTGTGTGTGTGCATGCATGTGTGTGTTTATGTGGGTTTGTGTGTGTCCATCTTAATGCACTTGTGTGTCGGAGTTTATGCAAGTCTGTATTTGTGTGTGTGTGTGTGTCTCTGGGTAGGTGTGTGTGTATGTGTAGGTGTATGCGTATGTGTGTGTGTAATGTAAGAGTCAGCGGCTGGACAACTTCTCTTCCACCCAATTATCACACACACACACACACACACACACACACACACACACACACACACACAGGTAAAAATAGATATTCTGTTCTGCTGGCCCAGAACCACTCTACTACTTCTCGAGTTCCCAGTCTAGCAAATTAGAGAGAGAGAGAGAGAGAGAGAGAGAGAGAGAGAGAGAGAGAGAGAGAGAGAGAGTACAAGACCCAATGAGTTAGCATTTAAATCAAAGATGAGCCTTCAGCTACTATTTAGTCATTCATCATCAGCCTTTATCCTTAGAGACTTTTTGTCAATTGCCAAAGCTCAGACACATGTCATTAAGGTGCACTCATGATGTCATTAATGCCAGTGGGCGGATTTGAGATCTGCTACCCTAGAGACTGATGTATGGTTATTCTGGGCTGTTAGTGGTGACAAAGTCTGCTTATAACAAGCGGAGCAGAATTGTCTAGTGGTTAGGGTTTCTGACTCCCAGCCGAAAGATTCTGGGTTTGAATCCCACTGCTACGGTCTACCTGTAGAGCAAGATGACCCCTAACCCCTCTCATTCCTGATTGACATGAATCTGAACTCACTGTTAGTTGCTTTGGTTAAAAGTGCATGAACCCACTGGAGACATTGCTACTACTGGCATATGTTGATAGGATTGATAGGATGAAATGGATGAACATAGGCGGATGAACTGCTCCGCCTATGTTGATAGGCGGAGCAGCTGTTCTCAATGCAATAAAGATGGAAATGTTCAGACCTGAAATTAGGGTCACGGTACAAAAAAGGGGTTAGCAAGTACAAGCACTGCTCTAAAATGAGCACTCAGATAGACACAGGTAGAAAAAGGAAACCTTACGATAACACTCAGGAACAGGATAGATAAGAACCACAGTGGACGCGTTCCAAACAAACTCATCATCATCCTGCAACAGGGGTGTGTTGTCGGTCTGTGCTGTTATTTCTTAATTCACTCTCCAGCCACCCCTGGCCGCACGGCTCCCCTCCGCTCGCCGTAATGAATCACGCTGGATAACAAACAGCTGCGCCCCGCTCGGCTGCGTCCAGCCCTAAATGCTGTGCAGACTTGGGCTTGTCAAACAGAGATCCGGCACACCGCAGGTCCGGTTTTTAATGAGATAGCATAGAAAGTAAAAATAGAATAATACAATAATAGAATAAAGAAAATATGACTACAACAACCACTACTAGGAGCAGGCTGGGGTGTTCCGAGGTACTGGGTTCGATGTCCAGTGTCCACAGCCTAACCAGCCAAAATGCCCTGTAAGCGATGCTGGCAAAGTCACTATAAAGATGAACAGGATGAGAGGGTGAGTGGATGACTGGGTGAGTGGATAACAGGGTGAGAGGGTGAGTGCTTGAGTAGATGATTGGGTGAGTGAATGAAAGGCTGAGTGGATGACATTGTGAGTGGGTGAGTGGATGCCAGGGTGAGAGGATGACAGGGTGAGTGGGTGAGTAGATGACAGGGTGAGTGGATGACAGGGTGAGTGAGTGAGTAGATGACAGGGTGAGTGGATGACAGGGTGAGTGGATGACATGGTGAGTGGATGACAGGGTGAGTGAGTGAGTAGATGACAGGGTGAGTGGATGACAGGGTGAGAGGGTGAGTGGGTGAGTAGATGACAGGGTGAGTGGATGCCAGGGTGAGTGAGTGACAGGGTGAGAGGTTCAGTGGTTATGTATATGATGGCTGAGAGGCTGAGTGGGTAAGTAGATGACAGGGTGACTGAGTGAGTGGATGATATTGTGAGCGGGTGAAAGGGTGAGTGGATGGCAGTGTGGATATGGACATATTCTGCCTGTTTTCACCAGAGTGCAGTTAGTTTGATGTTGTAGTGCTTCAGGCCATTATAAGCCCCCAAAAAATATTTTGACTGTCTGGGAAAGGGCTTGTTTGTGTTACTTTTTTAAAAATGTGCCCTGATGGCCAGATACTCCCCACTTTCCCTGCATCCTGCCTGAGAGGTTCACTGAACAACGGACAACCGAGACACGCCCTCAGGCTTTAGATAACCTCCACACTTTCCCATCTTCAGAAATAACCTGGAGGGGTCAACGGGGCGACGGATGCACTTGGATATGTTTGTGTCAAACTGAGTGCACAGGGTGAGCATACTGCTCAGCAACAAACCGCACAAAAATACATTTATTACAATGCAATTGTTGGAATGGAATCTGTGCCTTTACCAAAGCAACTTACTTATTACCGGCCAAGGCAGAAATAAGTCAAACAGCATCAAAGCCAGGTCAAAACAGCATCAAAGCAGGGTTAAACAGCATCAAAGCAGGGTTAAACAGCATCAAAGCAGGGTTAAACAGTATCAAATCAGGGTTAAACAGTATCAAAGCTCGTATCAAAAGTGGACAGAGCTTGATTTCATGCCAAAAGGAAGACAACCAAGCAATAATTCAACAAACGAAACATTGTTACGGGGTAACTAAGCTAACCAGTGTGACTTACCCCAGGTCACCGGGGGAACAGGGGATGTACTCAGCCAGCTATGGGGTCCATAAGGCATCTGTCCTGAGGGGCCCATGGCCGTGGCAGATGTTGTCCACTTCATTCCCTAATCTCTATACAGTGAACAATATATAGTACGCTCTTTAGGGTTAGGGTTAGGGAATAGAGGGAATTCAGACACTAATTATGCACTCTATCAGCATGGAGTTTATTTGCATAAACCAAATGTGATGAGATGTTATGAATGATTCGATGGAAATCCAAAACCGCTATGCACCATGAGATTTATATCGATAAAATATGTGTACATCAGTTCTACACTTTTTTACATTATGGGTATTAAGTAGTGCCCTATATAAGGAACCAGGTTCTTACACACAGATTTCAGACAAAACTACAAAAAGGGTGACGCCCCAAATAGTGCAATACATAGGGACCGAGTGAACAATCTCGGACACGGCTCCCATGTCATAAGGTCACAGCCTAACGGAGTCTGGTGGAGCGGGCTGAACGATGACCACTGGAAGTCCTGGCAGGGACGAGTGATAGAGTGAGAGTACAGACTCCCAGGTCTGGCGGCTGCCACTGGGACCCTGGCGGTCAAGGGAGTACGTGTATAAATAAACACCCAGTTCACACGGAGCAGAGAGATGATGAGGAGCTGTGCGGGCTTAGGAGGAGCAGGTGGCAGCGCTAGATATAGGAGCCAGGGGTAAAAGGTCAAAGTGGAACTGCAGAGGTGAACTACAGGTACTCTGTAGTGTGGCCGCGTGAGTCGGAGAGACGATGGAGCTTCTATTTTCTTTTTTTTAAGTATATTTTTAAAGTCAAGTTTCTTCACACATTATGACAGAATTGGATTCCCACACTGCGTCTTAATCCTCACCTCAGCTCTCACACACGCCAATAACAATTTCCACCAAACCCAGCCTACGTTTGCAGAAGATTAAAGGGCCTCTATTTTCTGTCCCCAGGTGTGATGTTGATCGGCCATTACAAGCCACCATACATCTGGGTAGACACTCCCACTTGTGATACAAAGCAGAGTACAATATGGAAAGGTGGTGAAGAACGGGCATTTACTGCCTTTATCAGCAGAACTGCAACACAACAAAGCTGTTTAGATTAACTATGATGAGGTCTATGGTAGTTTTACTGACGTGACTTAAAGAGAGAGAGGGAGGTCCTGCCATACCATAATTTACATGATGTGTTATCAATCAAATAGTAATTTAGCCATGATGTATTATAATATTGTAGAGCTATCTAATTATTGTTGTTGATGAAGTTCGGTGGACCCTTAACGACCACAGTTAATTGGTTTAGTTTTAAATGTGTTCAATTAAGGTTCACAACAGTCACACTCACTCACAGACGCATCAATAACACACAAACAAAAACACACAAACACAAGCACACACACACACACACACACATACATTCATACTGTACTGTACTGCATGTATGCATGTACATGTCTGTCTGTCTGTCTGTCTGTCTGTCTGCCTTCCAGCCTGCAGGTGAGTGTGTGACTGAGTGTGATGTCTGAGGCTGCATGTGTTTGCAACAACCAAAGCTGATGACCCTGATGAAGCTGATTAAGGTTGATCAGGGTGGTTGACCTTCACATGCATGCATCAGCAGAGCCAATCCGCTGTAAGACGTGGCGCTGCGAGACACCTTGTGGATGCGTTAAAGTGGTGTTGTAAAAAGTAAATAGCAATACAATTGGGCCTCAATTTGGCATCATTGGGGTTCTCCATTGGTCCGATTTTGAAAGATTATGACAAGCGTTCAACATGCGAATGAAGCAGTACGCTCTTATATTAGAAAGTAAATCAATCTGGGATGATTAACTTACATCTTAGTAAATCAATCTGGGATGATTAACTTACATCTTATCTTAACTCTAACCCTATTAGTTACATTGTAGCCTATAGAACATGGTCATGCTACTCAAAGAGATGAAAATTGAAATATTGTTAATGTCACAGTAAAAATAAATAACAGAACTACTAGAATTTAAAATGTTATTCAAATGTCATTAATTCAAAATAAGTCAAAACACAATTAAAACATGACGGAAGCAAGTAAGTGTCAGAAGAGCTCCACATTAAGCTTTTCTACATTTCTAGACAGAACAAAATCTTTCACTTCGCTAACACTAACCAAATGTGCTGACAGAAGCTAATTCTCAGAATTACTGTTCAGTCTAAAATTATAAAGAAACCCTCTCAGGACTGTGGTGTCTTCATCACAGGCAAAGTGTTGCAGAATCTTATATAACACTATAATTACAACCCTGATCCTAGTTATCACATTCCTAATACTCCAAACAAACAGCACTTTGATGTGTTAGCATAATTAAATGACTTGCTTGTCCTTCAGACGATCAGTGCTGTTCACAGTAGAGGTAGCTTCTCGCCCAGGCTCGTTACTTTAGAGTCGTTAGCGGCTATCCAAAGCTAGTTTGTGTATTGCCCAGTCTGTTGTGGAGGGCCTAGATGGCACAAGACCCTCCACAAGGGAAAAGGGGATCAGAACCATGGACAATGCCCGTTCCCTCAAAGACACACACTGGGAGAGGTTATTGACAATCAGTATTATTCAGTCCACCTGCTGCATGATTGGCAATGGGGAACACCTGCTGGCCATGAGGTTACGAGCCCGTTTGCCTGCTACAAAGGCAGACTGGACTGTGGAAGCCAAAGAGAGTGCGGTAAGCGGCCAGTGGTCCTGAAGAGGAACCCAGGCATTAAGAAATAAGAAGAAGAGAGACATTATAGAACGGCCACCTGTTGTGTGTGCCGCCTACCGTGTGTCACCCCTTTTTCCCTGCTCTACCCAGCCTCCAGTTTACCCCTGAAGCCCTCACAGCAAACCTGGATTTTCACCCTCCCCTTTGCCCTCACCATTTTGAATAAAACCCCTGTTACTTTTGCTGCTTGTTACTACAGCTGTGAGTCTGTTATTGTCTGTTTTCACTACCAAGAAGACCTTGGTTCAATCAAACTACCATACTATCTAGTGGCAAGTACAGGTTAGTTAGCTGCTAGTACAGGTTAGTTAGCTGCTAGTACAGGTTAGTTAGCAGCTAGTACAGGTTAGTTAGTGGCTAGTACATACTATAGCTGCTAGTGCAGACTAGTTAGTGCATTGCCCCAGGTGATTAAGTGGCTGGTACAGGCTAGTTAATGCTTGGTCCATAGTAGTGACAGATGATTGATAGAGAGAGATAGAAGCCTCTCTATATTATTAATAATTTCTTTCATTTTTAAACTGCTTTGGCTATGTAAATGTTTAATTTCCATGCCAATAAAGCTCTTTTGAATTAAGATAGAGATAGACCAAGATAGAAACGGATAGCTAGTTCAACAGATGGACGGATATAAATAGATCACTTTCGTATCATGCTAATGAAACCTCATCTCCATTCACAACATGAGTTCCTGCAATTGAACAGCAGTTTATACCTTTCCACACTCTGCGCAATTTCTTCATTCTTCCCTCCTCCCTTTCCTCTCCTCCCTCCTCTCCTCTCCTCTCCTCTCCTCTCCCCCCTCCCTCCCTTATTATGCTCTGTATGTGTGGGTAGCTCTACTGAGGACCACACACTACACACTCTGGCCAACGGGACTCAATTTTACGGCTGACCAGGCAGTCTCATAGCGGAGTGATGCACTCATCCAAACAGTGAGTACAGTGATGGCCATGTTGACTGAGGCGTCACAGAGAGGAGAATACACACAAACAACAACAACAATGTGGTGGTATTTAATCAGAGTGCAACAGAGGCTAAAAACACAATGTAGCTAGTTTGCTACAGTTGAGAATCTTCTTGGGCAAAGACAAAACCTTAATGAGTTGATGAACAATACTGAGTGAGTGAGTGTTGACTCTCTCTCACACACACACACACACACACACACACACACACACACACACACACACACACACACACACACTACCCTCACCGTAGCTAGCCAATCAGCCATCACTTCCTGTCAATCGTCTGCCCGCGACACAATCATCCCTTAGCGTCCATCAGTGGCGAGTTGAGGAGCTCATAGGTTGAGAGATTACAGCCAATCAGGCACCAATTGAGCCTGCCCAAGATGCCCATGACCCCCCCTTCTCCTTTGGTCAACTTTTGTCGACCAATCCCGCGGCTGATCCCGTTTGCAGGTGGTGGTGTGGAGGGAATTATCCCGGAGAGGGGTGTAGACCCGCGTCATGATTATATTAAACTCTGTCCTAATCGCCTTAATCTCACACACAGAGGAGAGCTCTGCGACACACGGTGAAACGTCTAACGTGATTGCCTTGGTGACACACATACACAAACACCTAATAATCACATATATATCACAAAATAATGATAATGAACAGGCGGACAGATGGACAGACAGAGAGGTGGACAGATACAGACACACAGAGGGACAGACAGACCAAGGGACAGCAAGACAGAAAGAGAAACAGACATACAGGCAGTAAGATACAGATAAACAGATAGACAGAGACAGAGGGACAGAGGGTCACACAGATAGACAGAGGGACAAAGGGACAGACAGACAGACAGACAGACAGACGGGCAAATGAACTGTAAGGCAGGTTGTCTTTCTTTCCAAAAATTATGTAATGTCACATATTAATTACCACTTAAATACCGTAACAATCAGTGTCAGGTCAGATATTTCAGAGCCTATGTGTGTGTGTGTGTGTGTGTGTGTGTGTGTGTGTGTGTGTGTGTGTGTGTGTGTGTTTCTGGTGCTGAATGGTATTGGCTGTGACACATTTTAACCAAAAAATGGGTTACCTCCGACAGACATGCGACATGTGACAGCAACAGCGCAGTGCGCCGAGGTGAGCAGCACAGTACCGCTACATGTTTCTCTCAATGGACATCAGCCGTGTAGTACATTATATAATAATGTATAAGGGACGCTTACAGAGTGCTGGGGAGGTACAGAACATATGCCAGGAGATTGCTGCCAAAGACAGGCCAGACAACCACATGCACACAATAGCATGATATCAAGCACCCACACACATAACTTATACCGATGTTCATGCACAAATAGAAATATGCACATGTACCTGTACACACACACACACATGCACACAAAACACTCATACATGAGGGTTGATAAAGGGTCAGAACAACATACATTTTCATTTCCTGTGTCCTCCAACTGAGGACGTTCTTCACCAGAGAGGAACCACACCTCTCCTGTGGTGCGCACGCATGTGTCATGCGTGCGTGCGTGTGTGCGGTCGTGTGTGTGTGTGTGTGTGTGTGTGTGTGTGTACCATGGCACCATGCTAGAGCACAGATGGCTCTGTTAGACAGCCAATCAGAGGTGAGTATTTTTCTAAGAGCCCTGCCAGACGATGTGTGTGATGAACATACAGACAGACAGACAGACAGACAGACAGACAGACAGACAGAGAAACGGCGGAGAAAAGTATCCAGGAGACACCCGGCTGTAAACACATGTAGAGATCTCGTAATCTGCAGGTTTGCACACACTCACACACACTTTCCTCAAACACAGCACACATATTTTCTCCATATTGTTCATATAATATTTGGATAGACTGACTCCTTCATACAGTTGAGCTTGTAGCCATAGACAAAACTAATTACACCAGTCCACAATTCAATTAAACTTTTAGTACGTCAGCTTCAGAGCATTACTCATAGTTCAGATATAAATTCAAAACAAATTCCATGGGGTTTGTTTCCATGATTAAGACGTTGTTAATGTTTCATCCGCTGAAGTATAGTATCGAATTTAGCGACTACTAGCTATAGCTTACTCTCGGGAAAGAACCGTAATGAACTTTAATTGGTGCCTGAATGTTCCGTCCCGGTGCCGCATTAGTCCCCCAACTCATACTCTAGGTGGCAATAATGAGCACACATAGGTGTAAAAAAAAAAAAAAGAACACTGTCAAACATGTAACTTCACAGGCTTTATTGAGAAAGTTGCTCATACAAGACAAAAGTTGATTTTTGTGAACCCAAAGATCAGATACAATTAGGATGACCCAAGCTGTCAATAGAGGTGCAATATTGTTTTTTTATTATTTTATCGCTATTAAACACAATTAGATATGGCATATTTTTCATAAATAGGGCACTAAGAGGTCGTTATACACTAAGCGACTGCCAGTCGCTTGCGGCTACGTCCCGTCCCACCTGCAGGACTTCTCACTTCCCCCGAGCTTTCGGTTCTCTCGCCGACAGCGCAGAGTGCTGTTTTGATCACCACCTTTACTGTGGAGGTTGCGTATCGTGACACCAAATGGTTACTCAGTCACACACACACACACACATCACTGGAGATTTGCCATTTGCCAGAAAATATTTTAGAATAATGACATTACAATACCCGTTATTACCCTCTCTTTCCTCGCTCAGTATTCCGTGATCTGCAGTGAGAACCAGACTGATATTTATTCCCTGTTCATCGACATAGCAAAGATAATGACAGACCATCTTAGGTCCAAGAATGAGTCTTTTATGCATTAGGATGTCACTCTCATGCTATCCACGTTTTACTAACAATTCCCTTCGGATTTCTTGGTGGTCTCAAAAGGACCCTTAATAGCATGCTAGTCCAATGCTAGCCATATTTTGCTAACAATCCCAGCCTAGTTAAGTGGTCTCAAAATGGCTCTTTTATACATTAGCATGCTATGTTGCTGAGACTAGTCATGGTTTGCTAACAATGGCCAGAAGAAGTTAAGTGGAGAAATACAGATTTTTCTGTTATGGATGGGATCAATTATATTGAACACCTGCATTATGCTAAAGTGAGATATCCATGGAGCACTCCGACGGTGGACCTAATCGAGTCTTTGATCATTTAGTCTGGTGAGACTCAGGAGATACCACATCTGGGCCGGACCTGGACAGACTGCACACAGACAGTGAGACAGATCCAGGTCTGATTACAGTTATTATCTGCTCCAATAACACTGCGACTGGACGCACAATACCCAGCCTCCCTGGTGATCTGTCATACAATCAATGTCGCTCCTGAAAGTCTTTTACTACTATTATTATTATTATTATAGCTCAGCTTTGCCCTAACTCTGTATTCCACACGCGCAAGGTGCTGTCTCTCGTAGGCTACACAGAAACCTCTCTCTTTGTTTCCCACTGACAGGCTCCCCTTCACCGCTTGCTACAGACACGACCTTTTACTGATGTAACTCCTTTTGCATACCAGAATCGGTGAGTTACCGTTTAGTCATTCAGCAAACGCTATTATCCAAAGTGATTTACAATGAATTAATTTTCAGAAACAAAAAAAGGAGCAGGTAAGGGTTAAGGGCATCTTGCTCAAGGATGCCTACTTTAGACTGCGGACGCTGGGGATCAAACCCAGAACCATTCGGCTTGGTTAGGCACCAGTGGTTAGGCACCCCTAATCACTACACTGTCCTAGGTAGCAGGAGTGTCTAGTGGTTGCCTGCAAAGTGTTTGGTTTCTTTAATGTGTTGTTGACGCTGAATTAGCTCAGCTGGTTTCTATGTAGAGTAATAAATAGGTCAGGAGGTTTGAACAAACAGAGGGAAGCCTATCTTTCAGTCACAGAGCTCTGGTTGTATACAGCGGGCTACATCCTTAAAGGCCATTGTGTCCTGGAAATTAAATGTATAAGGGAAGTAGAAGAGGAGCTGGAGAGGAAAATATGTTTATATTCACTTCACTACTATAGGGAAGGAATATCATTTGAATTTCAGCTCTTAACTCACCCTCTATATTATGACATGTTCTGAAGATCATTATTTGTTTTTAATAATTCAACACCTTAACAGAGGGTTTCTGTTTGAGGTTGAAAACACCGCCCAAGGCCAGCAAAACGGAGCATACCGTTTCAAAATATTTGGGTGTTTTATTCTTGAATGAGTGCCTAATTGCTTCCAGCCCTTAGGTCCAACTTCAAAGATGAAATGTGTTCAACGGACTATGGATTTTAAAATTTCTCTTGCATTTATGTTTCATTTGGCTGGCAGACCCACTGCGTGGCATGTGATGAGTTAAACCGAGCTCCCTCTCAGGTCTTAAATACCCTGGATCAGCGCCAGCTGTTCTGCCTTCTGCCAGCAGTCCTTTTATGTTATAGCAGAACTTCTGGGAGCAGACGACACAGAACCTGGGCCGTAAACCAAAATGGTAAAGGTGCGGAGTTGTGCCTTGTTTCATGTTTAATTATAGAGATATTCTACCGAAGAGAAACTGATTCACGCTTTCGAAAGAGGTGTACATATATGAGAAATGTATTTCTACAGGGGCCGGTCCGCACGGTGTTGATTTCAAACCTTTACAGACCCTTTTTTACACTTTACAACTGCTGGCCGAGTTTGTGTTTGCCAATTACCCGCTAACAGAACACCGTCTCCAGCAACATGATTGGTTGAAACAAATATGAAGCAAAAGAAAGTGAAACATCCTGTTAACCCAGATTTCAGACTGCGCCCACCCTCACCTTACAAAGTTCCCCGGGTAACCCCATGCATAGCAGCGTGGGTAACCCCTCACACCATCAGATCATCCATCAGCCTCAAGCACATTACCGCCTACTGCTTTCTGAACCCTGACCAGCGGGGTGCTCACAGCAGCCCTAATGGTTATTATTCCCATGATGCATTGCTGGAGACTTTTTTCCTGACCATAACCATCTTTAACCTAATACCTAAACTTAACCATCTCTTACCTAATACCTAAACGTAACAATCTCTAACTTTACACCTAAACTTAACCATCTATAACCGTAAACCTAAACTTAACCATCTATAACCGTAAACCTAACTTACCCATCTCTTACCTAATCCAAAACTTAAATCATATCAGAAATTCCCCTTAATTTAATAGTATAACATAACTATTTTAGATTTGACACCTCAACCAAACTCTCTTACCCAGTACCTAAACTCAACCGTCTCCAGCACATCACAAGAAGTGAACACCAGAGAGCTCTATCTCGTCATCCATCTAGAAGACCAGGGCAGGCTCCTCCTCTCAGGATTTAAATATGCAGGCCTCCCAACCAGGTGGAGAAAGCATGTTACACCACCTCTCCAGATCGTTAGGCCGTCTCCCCAGGCCCTCGCATCACAAATCAATCCCAGAATCCCTCAGCTGCTTCAAAAAGCATTAAATGGCTTAGTCACTAGCTTAGTCACTAAGCTTAGTCACTAAGCTTAGTCACTAGCTTAGACTAGCCTGGTTTCACGGTACGAGCCTCCCAGATGGCCCAGGTCTGGTCTGAGAGGTTCTGCTAGAGGTTTGATTTCATCACGTTTCCCACCCCCTCCCCACTACTCTCTTACATACGGATGTTCTCTCACACTATCATACATTTTACGAAACAAAGCAAACATGTCAGCACAGTTTTATTACTTTTAGTACTTTTGAAACTCGGTATCAAAGTATCTTTTGTATCAAAAGTATCTTTTGATAAACGTATCTTTTGATACAAATATATATTTTTGATACCGAGCAAATGCTTGCTTTTTTCCATGCAATGTATTACACTTCACCCAGGTCAAATAAGAATTATAAGAATAATGTTATTTCTGTGCTTCACATAGTGTGAGAGAGTGTGTGAGTATGGGGGTATCACACCTAATCTACTTCCAGTGGTGAATGTAAATGTGACTTAATCTTCAACTTCTAGTTGAATGTCATTTTTGATCAGTCTGCATGTTTCATGTTTCACGTAAACCACTCTAAATCATCTGATATGTGCTGTAGCTACAAAATAGGAGGACATATGAAATATAAGATGGAATTTTAGATGAGATATTAAAGAGCTGATATTTATCAAACCACTTTGGTAGAGTCGGCTGGTAGAATGAAATAAAAGCAATTAAAATACAAAATGACTCATGTGGAAGTCTGGCGGGGTTTAAAAAAGACCATGTGGCCTGCTTACACACGTTGTGTGTTTTTGTGTATGGGTGTGTGTATGTGTGTGCGTGTGTCTGTGTGCCTGTGTATGTGCGTGTGTGTGTCTGTATAGATATAGATATATAAATTCACCAATGTCTTTGTTACACGTCTTTATTATACGCATTTGAAGTAGGGTTCAATTCTCTAAACACACAAATACTTCTATTCTATTTTATTCCACGGCATTGTTGAATACTTGAATATTTGGGCGGTGGTAAGCACCCTCAGCCTCGCCTCAGCCACATCCCCACCCCTGTGGCACATTGTTTTCTAATAACGGGACGCCCTGTCATGGTTTATACATCACTTATTCTGTATTCTGTGTTCTGTTCGCTGTGTTTTTAACCGAATCCAGCCTGAGGTCAGTATTGTATACATACTGTGTATTCATAGCTAATGACTTTAGTTTTATAAAGTGTTGATTCTGTTGATCCCAGCGGGCCCAGAGGTGGTGCTGGTGACATCACTTCCTGTTTCTAAAATAAGAGCGCGAGTGCTGGGATATGAAAGGTAATAACAGTAATTGTTGTGTTTTCCTGCTGCGGCGTCACAGGGAGTGGGCAAGGTTTTGTTTTGCACACGTTCACTTTTATATCTACCACACTGCTTTAGGGGCCAGTGTGTGTGTGTCTGTGTGTTTGTGTGTCTGTGTGTATATTCGCCAGATTATCCTTTGTAGTCTTTGCGTAGGAGGGTGAATACAGATGTGACTAAGTGAATACAGATGAGAGGGTGAATAGAGATGTTTAGGGTGAATACAGATGTGACTGAGTGAATACAGATGAGAGGGTGAGTACAGACGTGAGTAGTGTAGCTATCGAAGGCAACCAACCATCGGCATTACCATATAGTTACCGAGGACAACCCCTGTTGCCATACCAGACCATAGTTACAAACAAACAACCAATCAGTGTAGCGACAGACACCACCAACATCCTGCTGTGACCACGAGATTACAACTCTTCTCATAGGATGTCCAAACAAACTTACTCCCAACTTCCTTCAAAAATGTCTGATGTTCTGAGCCAGTAAATTAATCAAGGACTCATCTCTGATAATCATCTCAGTTAAAGCGTGTTGATCGTTAATTAGTCCAGGAGATTACAAACCCTATTAGTGATAACACTGTAGTTGATGACTGTGATATTTGAGTCAGACTACTATAATATTGAACATGGTAATGTAGTGTATTATGTTGAGATAGTTGTCACCAATTATCTCTTCATCTTCGCGTTATTCCAGTCACAAATATAAGCGTGTGATTGACAGGAACAAAACCTTGTGGATTTCGTAGAACAGGTTTCATGTCAGAGATATTAATCTTTTAATCAACACTTTTCCACAATACTTTATATACCATCGGCTGCTAATGTCATTGCGTTGCATATTGTTAAATAAACCAGAACACCTTAATGAAAGGTGAAAACCGGAAGTGTAACTTTCTACATGTGACCTTCATAGAAAATCTTCTGTCTATTAAGTTTATTTGTTTTTATCTACTGGTGTAAATGAATATGAAACACAGCTCTATAAGCAAACAAGCATAGGATCAGAACATGAAGGGAACATGCTGTGTATCAGTGGGTGAAGAACTATGGGGTCATGATCCAAGATGGATCAGATCCAGTTGGCGGCGTGCACAGCCGTGTATCTGATCTTTTTGTGAACCCAAAGATCAGATACAAAGAGGATGACCCAAGCTGTAGATAGAGGTGCAATATTGGTTTTTATTATTTTATTGCTATTAAACACAATTAGATATGACATATTCTTCATAAATAGGGCACTAAGAGGTCGTTATACACTCACAAGTGTGTGAGCGTACGGTTGGTTGTCTTCTGGGGCACGAGAGTTCAGGAAGCCCTGCTTTATATAATAACTTGAAAAGACAGTCATGTATGGCATACAAACCAACCAGACATATTTTTGAATTCACCACACAAAAACTCAGTCTCCGCTAAAATACAGCCTTATCTCTCTTTACCCTTTCGCAATAACCACTTCTCATCAAAGCCTAAGCACTGTTTGGCAATCATAGAACTCAGCATGTTTTTTTTTTCTTATGCTTTGGGTGGAGAACCTACCACTAAATGCTAACTGCTTCAGAGACTATTGTAATGATGCAGGAGGCTCCAGGCCGGCTATCCTGTCCACAGTCTGGTCGTTCTGCGGTAAACACTGCAGCGCTGCTACTAATCTGTATCTGGGCTTACCGGCCGTCCGAGCCGCACTCAGAGCAGAGAGAGGGAGAGAGAGAGAGAGAGAGAGAGAGAGAGAGAGAGAGAGAGAGAGAGAGAGAGAGAGAGAGAGAGA
>JAOPJO010000097.1:14337149-14347504 GCA_027123675.1 Molva macrophthalma
AGAGAGAGAGAGAGAGAGAGAGAGAGAGAGAGAGAGAGAGAGAGAGAGAGAGAGAGAGAGAGAGAGAGGGAGGGAGAAAGAGATCACGGCTTAGAGTTAAGTGCAAATGGCTCTGGTGGAGAAGGGGAATGAGAGTTGAACTGTAAATAACAGTTTGATCCTTCATAATCTATCTTTGTGTTGAACAACACTGGTAGCAGATGGATGCATTGTCCTGGGAGATCTACGACTATAGGCTGGAGGGTCAAGACTAGCTCCTGGTTATGGTATGGGCCAAAAGGCGGGCAGGGTCAAGACTATGTCCTCAGATAGCTAGGCTTCTACTAATGCTGTCAGGGCTATGGCTGCTGGTTATGGTATGGACTGCGAGCAGTACTCCTGTCACTTTATGGAGGGGAGTATGTTTTGGTCTGGGAGTGGTCAGGTGGATGGTAAATAGCTTTAACTTGAGGACATTCATGATTTCCAAAGAACTTATAAAGTATATACTCTTCTTATCTGCTGTTAATGCCTGTATTTCTTTATTATGTCACCCTCATTGCAAGTACATTTTATCTTATCTTTAGTTATATCAGTTATAAATTTGGCTGAAATATTTTCTGCAAATGAAGAAGATGTGATCACATCCATCACAGCGTATCTCTCAAACCAAAGAGGTCTACTAAACAACATCTGATTAGAAAGGACATGGCTCAGTCGTTAGCCCCATCCTGATCTGGATTTGTTATTATTTAAACTGTGGACGACGACAATACCGAGACGTGGCACCGTGGAAACACAAAAAAACACAAATCACAATCAAATCAACACATTCACAGCTGTTGGCCAGCAGGCTGATCAGACATCCCATAATGCAGCAGCAGCTGAAGAGACGGCGGCAGGTCTGTTTACCTCGTCACCGCTTCACGCTCCGCGCAGAAAGCAAAGAAACTAGCGGCAGACCTCAGGGAGCACAGCTGGCGTTGTCGAGTGTAGCGAGCTAATGTGAAAACTGATTGGATTGGATACTGATTGGATATTCAAATGTTGGCATGCTGGGGGGAGGGGCATGCTATGACGAGTTCACTCTCTCACACACTTTTATCTCCGGGTCATCTGCTCTCTCCAACCGAATACATCCGATCAACACAAACACACACAATCATCATACACACACATCATACAATCATCCTACATACACACACACACACACACACACACACACACATCATACAATCATCATGCAATCGTCATACACACACAGACACGTATGTCGTACAATCAGCATGCAATCACACACACACACAAACAATCATCATATAATCAGTGTGTGTGTGTGTGTGTGTGTGTGTGTGTGTGTGTGTGTGTGTGTGTTTAAACTTCTACAACATCTGGCTCTCAGAAGGATGTCCAGAGCTTTACTGTACTGCTCTACCAACGGACCTCCAGATGTGTTCCAGACAGACGATTACCTCTCTCTCTCTTTGTCCCTCTCCTCCTCTCACTTTCTATCCATCCAACCATCTATCCATCCCTCCATCTATCCTTCTATCCATCCCTCCTTCTATCCTTCTATCCATCCCTCCATCTATCCTTCTATCCATCCCTCCATCCGGCAGGTGACATCACTCAAGGCGAACAGTGATGTAATTCTTCATCCTACAGAAACATTCGATATTCCCCTAACAATAAAGCTGCCAGGGATTATGGGCTGGATTAAGCGAATGGGTCATTCAAACCGCGCTCCAGTGGATTGTACTGCCACATAAACCCATTTACATTTGGCTCACTGTCCAACAAGGTTTCACTGAACATAAGGGACAACGACCACTTGGTTCTCTCTCCACCAGGAGATAATGTGGTGGAACAAAGTCATTGGTATCTGACCGAGATGAATGGGAATCGAACGACAAAATGTCAACTGTCAGTAGAGGAATGTGGGCATCGGAATGAGTCAATATTTCTTAACGATATTGTAACAATGTCCACGGTACACGCCAGCCAGCTGGCTGCCACACTCCACCTAGGTGACTGGGGCTCCTCCAGACGAGGACGCAGTGTGGCGGTGTTGAAAGCCGGTTTATTGTAAAGGTTTGTAGACAATGATACATGACCTGGTGCTCCATGTTGCCATGCAGGAGAACTCTCCCTGAGTGTGTGTGTGATGGCTGGTTTAACCTGTGAACAGGTGTGCAGCCTCACCCAGCCCCAGAGTCCAATCAGTCTGACTAGGGCCTGGTGAGGCTGCTTAAACCAGCCATCATCCACACTCACTCCACAGATATCTTAAAACATGCCTTTTTAGTTTAGCTTTCTCCTGATTATGGTATGTATGATCTTTTTGTTGTAATCTACCTGGCAAATTTATGCTTTTTTCTCATATTTTCTTTTGCTGTTAATTTAGACACATTTCTTGTTCTTGTTGTGTTGTTTGCCTCGTTGAGAACTTTTTATTGCTGTTATGCACGAAAAGCACACTATAAATTAAGTTTGATGGATTGAGTTTGATAAGTAGATCTGATAAAAACGATAAGAATTGCTTTGAATGAGTTGTATGTTACTTACATTCACTGTGTTTGAGATGGTTTCTCAGCACATAACATCCCGCCTCCCAATTGTCGCCTCGACAATTGGGAGGCGGGACTTAAAAACATAATCAGTGTGTCATTTTTGTACATCAGTTTTACCAAAATAAAAGTATAACGTTCATTTAACAAACACTTGTACACCTAATGGGATTGCACAATTTATGTACATGTATTATAAAATATGTAAAGTTTTGTATATTAACATGAAAATGTAATAACAAATATAAAGACCCACAGACTAATCAACTAATCCAACAGTATCAATGTTGTGGTTTTGAGTATCAGGCCAGCGTGGGGAGGCAGAGAGGAGGGATGTTTTATTGATGCCGTCGCCACGGTAACAGAACAACCTCTACAGTGCACAATCCGACAGGTCGAAACAGGACCGGGACGAGAGACAGTGATGTATGGAGAGTGAGAGACAGGTTGAAAAGTGCATGTGTGTGTGTGAGGCAGGGGGGATCAGTGTGTGGGAAAGAGAGGTAGAGAGAAAAAGAGAGAGTGTGTGAGTGAGTGTTTATGTGTGAAAGAGAGAGGGGTAGATAGGTTAGTAATGTGTAAAAGAGAGGCAAAGCACAGAGAACTAGAGTGATGGAGAGAGAGCGAGAGAGAAAGAGCTAGAGAGAGAGATAAACAGGGGTAGGTTACAAAAGACTGAAACAGATGGTCGAACCATATAACAAAAGAATGAAAGAGGAGAGAGTGGATATAATGACTACTATCAAATAACATCAGGTATAAGACAGACAACAGATTTAAACAAGAGAGATCCCTCTATGCACCTTTAGGTGATACAATAAAGGTTTGAACTAATTCTCTCTCTCTTTCTCTCTCTCTCTCTCTCTCTCTTATTAACTCCTATATGTGTATGTGTAAATAAGTGCATTTACACCATTCGAGTTGAGCATATTTAAAAAAAAAGACAAAAAGACAAGTTGTTGCAAACAAACAGACTCAGAGATTGCCGTTGGCGCAGCATTGAAAATCCCAGGTCCCACAAATTGAACAGTTTTTTCATACATTTTGCAGTCTTCAAGGTGTTGGCTGTGTTGTGGTGTTGGTGTTGTGCTGATTAGCTAATTATGTATGTGCATGTATATTTGATCAAATAAACACGTTCTAGAAGTGCAATAAAGAAGAAATATTAGTTGGCTCGCTGACAAGAAACATGATGAACTACATTGGATTCTCCAGTTGGATTTTATTGACAAATTAAAAAACAAGTTTATCGCCAATGCTCCTGTTGCAACACAAATTGTAGCTCAGAACATGAAAATGGGCATTGTGTTATATTAACCACGCTTTTATTTTCTATTTAGTTATTTACCCAAAAGCGACTTACAGTGAGTTAAAGCTGCATGTCATTAAGGAGCAAGTGGGGTTCAAACCCAGAACCTTTCGGCTGGGAGTGATAAGCCACTAGATCGGGGGTTCTCTAAGGTTGAAGGCCAGAAGCCCGGAAGGTTTTAATCATTCTGAGTACAGTAGCCCGGTTAGTTTTGATCGTTCTGAATACAGTATACTGTACTCAGAATGATCCAAGCCTACTGGGCTACTGTCTTCAGAATGATCCAAGCCTACTGGGCTACTGTCTTCAGAATGATCCGAGCCTACTGGGTTACGTACCCAGTAGGTCTGGATCATTATTATATGGACCTTATAGTCCTTATTTTTACTACAATGTTGTCAGTCTGGCTGTACTGCAAAAAGCACTTTATAACTGACTCTGGCGCTCCACCACCACCGATTGCACTTGACTATCCTGCCCCACATGATCACCTGCATCGCCTCACAGTGCAGCAGCAGCGAACCTTTCTGTTCAAGACAAGCTCTGTCAACACCGAGACGCACCGGGACATAAGGACTTGCTCAGGCGCGACTCTCCTCTGAGAAGCAGAGGGATGATGTGTGTGTGTGTGTGTGTGTGTGTGTGTGTGTGTGTGTGTGTGTGTGTGTCTGTGTGTGTGTGTTGCTCCGTGCGTCGCCTCGTCTTGTTTCCTCCCTCTCTCTCCGAGCAGCAGGAGATGACAACGCGGAGGCGGCCAGCGGGCGCCTTTAATCCCCTCGCATCTGGACGCCTGGCAGCCCATGTGCGCCACAACACACACACCCACACACTGCTCCCAGTACAGTAGCTCAGACCCGCTCCCACACATGTTTTTATGTGCAGCACATTGAGTCTGCCTTGTGTATGAAATGTGCTATATAAATAAAGTTGACTTGACTTGACACACACACACACACACACACACACACACTAACACATTTAAACACACACACACACACACACACACACATACACACAAGCGTGCTTCACCAGGCTGTGTCTGAAAAAAATAAACTGGGGATTTTCCTGAAGGATTCCAGTTTGAGCGTTCTGATTGGTCAAAGGATTGTGGGGGCGGCCAGAACAGAAGGGTTGTTTCACTGTAGGAGGTTCTGGGTTCGATTTGTGACGGGGGGATTTACACAGTCCTCCCCCTCGATGACAGCTTCTAACCAGTTGTCCTTGAGCAAGTGTTGCCTCCTACCTTCATCAAAGTCCATCACTGGTGGGAGAGACGAGACTGACGTTAACATCCAATGCATTTGCAACCATTGCACATACAATGGTTCCCAACCTTTTTTTCAACATTAGGGATCGAACCCTAAACCCATCACCTGGGAGTCCAACACACTAACCACTAAACTCTCCCTCCCTCCATGAAAACAGTTGGTTTTGTTTAAATCAACAGCTAGTCATTCCCCTCTGTACGGGAGTCATTCCCGCCCACTGTCATCCACAGGTCACCTCCTCTCACTCAGCGCTTACTATGATTTTTGAGGTCAAGTCAACAATAAAAGGATGGAATAAAAAAGAAACCCCCATAAAATAGAGGTAGATAATCACAGCTGAATCACAGAGGGGGGGTTCCCGTAATGCAACAGGAGGCTTTGAATTCCAGTCAAGCCATAAAAAGGGTAATTGATCTCTGAGGACCATCACAGGGCAGGGATTCTGTGGTGTTTTTCCACAGCCAAAGACCGGCAGGGGTCAGACACGGAGGCCATCTTTTACCACGGTGGGTGTACGGTAACATGTGTTCCAACTCCACAGACAACACAACCAGCAGCCTCCCTCTCCACAAGATAACACGATATCTAAGCTACGTGTTGTGTTTGACACGATAACACAGCGTGTCAGTGTCGATAATGAAATATGACTTTGAGGATTTTTCTATGTGTGTGTGTGGAGGGTGTGGGTGTTGTTTGTGTATGAGTGTGTATTGATTTGTGTGCGCAGGAGTGCCTGTTTATGTCAGTTTCTGTGTGTGTGTGTGTGTGTGTGTTTGCATGTGTGCATGTGCGTATGGTGTGTGTGTGTCTGTCTGTTTATGTCTGTGTGTGTGTGTGTGTGTGTGTGTGTATGTCTGACTGTTTATGTCTTTGTGTGTGTATGTGTGTGTGTCTGTCTGGTTATATCTGTGTGTGTGTGTGTGTGTGTGTGTGTGTGTGTGTGTATATTTAGGGAGAGGTGTATATATATGTATGTGTGTGTGTGTTTATGTCTTTGTGTACTGTGTATGCTTTGGGGAACAAAAACGTCCATATGATGAAAACACTAAAAGTCTTCTTGTTTATCCTGAAGTATAAATACATGATGGGAGTGCTAGTACAGGGGGAGACACATGGTCTCACCCTGGCAGGCTTTGAGTATTCCACTTTCAACTAAGCAGGGAATACGAATCGCGTCAAATCCAACACAAGCAAAAAAATGCAGCCCTCTGCAGGGAACCGATCCACTAATCCTAGTTAGCGCTCCTGCCATTCCCCTAACAATCACATTACGCCAGACAAATGATCCCTCATTAAGATGCAATTAATTACAACGTTCCATATTCATGACGATAAACATAGCATTAGCATCACAGGAGTTAGCAAAGCAATCGAGCTTGCGCCACCCAAACACTGTCAGTCATCAAACGTTGCTAAATATAGACACCGCTCGCAAGCGCTTTCATGAAGTCAGGAATTAGAGAGCGATGGAGTCTGGTTCGTTCCAGGGACATCAGGACGCGTCTCTGTCAACAAAGAACTCCCAGGCATTTGTTTAGAGGGGGGGGAAATCGACAAGCAACATATTATTATATACAACACACGCACCCAGGGGAGAGAGAGAGGAGGAAGTGATTATGTATTAAGGCCTCAATCCTCAAAAAGCCAACATAAAAACCCCACTCAGAGTGCATCTTACTTCCGAAATTCATCGCGTCTGCAAGGAAAACAAGAAAACTGTTGATGTTGAGCTTGCCAATTCCAATCAGTTAGAAAAAGTCACAAAAATAGCTGTAGACAAAATAACCAACTGAAATGAATGTTTTCATCACAATTGTTGGCCTATTTAGTTGAACTGGTGGTTAATACGGCGTGAGCTGACAAGGTAAGAGACATATTTGATTCCACGGTGCGTTAAACATCAAAGATTGCTAATTGTTCAATTTCAAGGCATTCCCGATCTTCACAGGCTTCACATCTCGAGTTAACAAGTAGGCATCCTCAAGTAACCCCAAGATGCCCCGACCCCAACTTTAACCCCCAAGTAAAGTTTAGCTTCCCTCCTCCCTCCCAAGAACTGCAGATTACACCATAGGTGTGAACCGTAAATAGCGCTTTAGATGACTTGCTAGCATAGCGCGCTGTGTTGGTAACACATGCCAACTCGGGAAAGCTTCAGTGAACAAGCCACACCACTGCTTGGCTTCTGCCACGGTAATTTTAGCCGCGTACGGTCTCGTTCTGAAGTGTAGTGCTGATAACGCGCAGCAGCTGTTGTTTCTTGAGGCCCTACAGAAATCAGTTACCCGGAACACTGTAACGTTCTGTCTGCCGGGCTTCATTGAGGTTCCCCTACCCTGGGAGAAACTTTTAAACACTGTGCTCTCCGGTTACCCCCACTCCATCCCCCGTCCCCCTCTCTCCTCCTCTCCTCTTCTCCCTCCTCCATCCCTCGTCTCTCCTCTCCTCCTTCTCCACCTCCTCTGAAGGGGAGGAAAATAAAGACGCAGCCCTGGCAGACGGGACAGCAGAAGTCTTCATAAAGCCAGTGATATGTGGGGCCGATCAAATGTAACCTTTCCAGTACCACGGGAGATGAGAAGAGTGTCTGAATCACACCTCATCCCACGGCTGTCCGAGGTCGTCGGTCTCGCTGGGATATAACAGCCACTTACTGCTGTCCAATCACAGCAAAGCAACAATAAAGCAACACACACACACACACACACACAAACACACACAGACAACAAGTTAATTTGCTGCTATTACGTTTTTTATATACCCGAATCCAAAGCTTAAAAAAACTTTTTATATACTTGGACTACCTCCTTCATCATAAAACGGTAAATCAAAATTTCCAGCGTGGCAGTGCAGGCAGAGTTTTATTGTTGGAGAGAGGAGAGAGAGAAAGAGAGAGAGAGAGAGACAGAGAGAGAGAGCCATGAAGTCAAAGCTGCAGATGGTTAACAAGCCAACTCCTTCCCTGTTCCACTCACGTCCAGGTTTCTTTTTTGCAAGCTCTTTTTATCACAGTGAGCGTCTCAAAGAGCTTCACACATCCCTCAGATCTCAATAGAACGGGAAAATATCTTGAAACCCCAGCAGGAGCAGAAGGAACCTTTAGAGGAAAATCACAGGAGGGATCACTCATTCCTGGGACGAAGAGGAGGAGGAGAAGGAAGAGGAGGAGGAGGAGGAAGATGAGGAAGAGGAGGAAGAGGAGGAGGATGAGGAGGAGAAGAAGCAGTAGGAGGAACAGACAGACATGAAATAATGCCAAAAATAGAAAACACTTATTTTGCAAATGTTAATATAAAATTCTGGCAAAAGGGAGGTAAAGCCTGTTTGACTGTCTGACTGTCTGTCGATCTGTCTATCTGTGTCTCAGTCTTTACTTCCTGCTGCCTTGGCTTTTAGTTTTTTTGTTGAAGATTTGGATTTTAATTCTCCCTCCGAGTGTCAGCACTTGGGCTAATCCTAATCCGTTAAACTGTACTTTTACTTTGAAAGGGGTCCGAGGGAAGTCATTCCCTCACTGCTACGCTTGTCTTTCCAGTGATAACATCCGTATTCAAACTGCTGTGTTGAATCTGTGGGACTATATAGTGTTGTTATCCATACAGCTGATGGAGGGTATTACAGTATGACAGAGCATAGAGTTATTAATCGCTAATTAAACAGAGTTAGCTATATGTGTAGCGCGAGACAGCAGCCATCGCTGCTGCTCTGCTAGCAATCTTCATAATCCCTATTTTATGATTATTTAAGAGCCAATGAATATTCACGCATCCTCTCGCATATCATCAGGAGGGGTTCCTTCTTATGATGGATAGATAGATAGATAGATGGACGAACGGACAGACAGACAGACAGACAGACAGACAGACAGACAGACAGACAGACAGATAGACAGATAGACAGATAGACAGATAGACAGATAGACAGATAGACAGATAGACAGATAGACAGATAGATAGATAGATAGATAGATAGATAGATAGATAGATAGAGAGATAGTCAGTCGGACAGACATACAGACAGACAGACAGACGGACAAGCAGACAGACGGGTGTACTCACCTCGGATGTATGTCCACCAGCAACACTAAAGTTTGCATCGTAATGACGTCAATCCTCCGACAGTGGAACCTCGCCACTTTAAGCACTTTGAGGTACGTGACGCACAGCACTATAAAAGACAGTAGAAACGTGAAGGCGTGGAAAAACACGGTAAAAATCACAAACTGCGTCCGGTTGCTCGCCCTCGCGTTGGACAGCGTGCAGGACGCGTAAAGTTTGTGGTATCCCACCCAGGACAGGCACGTGGCGACCGTCGAGAAGGACATGGAATGTACCCACGTGTATCCGAGCACGAACGCCGCGTCCCTGTGTCGCATCTTGGAGTGGTACCTCAGAGGGAAGACCACCGCGACCCAGCGGTCGATGCTCAGCGCGGCCATGCTCAACATGGAGTTAGTGGAGAGGAAGGTTTCCAGGAAGCCCACCGTCTGGCACACGCCGTGCCCGCCAGGCACTCCTTTGTTAACGAGTCCCGCCAAAGTTAGCGGCATGTTGGACACGGTCAGCAACAGGTTGCAGAAGGTGAGGTTGAGCGTGAACAGACCCGGCACCTGCTTGCGGATCTCGGGGTTGTACAGGAAGCAGATCAGCACCAGCACGTTGGACAGCAGCGACACGAGGATTATGAGAACCACCAACACACTCAGCATGGCCTCTGCAGTGTCCATCGTGTGTGCGCGCCCCCCACCAAAGCCTTACTATTCCGACTCCTGGTGGTGGCGTGTGAGTCCGGTCTCCTCCACCGGTGGACAAAAGAATCACAAATTGTTTTAGCCGTAACCATGTCCGTGCGTCCCCAGTCCGTCCCGCTCGATCATATCCGCTTAGCTCGTCTTACATTTCCCCTGTAAGGACTTCGTCTCCTCGATCCAGTAGGAATGATATCAGCTTTACTGGGGTCCCGGCATCATTAAGTGTATGGGGGAGGGGGTCGGGAGGGTGCGTGGGTGGAAAGCTCCTTTCCACAGGCAAAGCGCACGAAACAACTCCGTTGCCTAACGCGCGCTGTTCTCCTGGCACTGCGTCATCAGTGGTTGGTCGCCTCTGATGCGCGCTCAAGGCATCGCTCACTTCACAGTGTGAGGACTATTACTATATATTTTCTCTCTCTCTCTCTCTCTCTCTCTCTCTCTCTCTCTCTCTCTCTCTCTCTCTCTCTCTCTCTCTCTCTCTC
>JAOPJO010000097.1:14391398-14405680 GCA_027123675.1 Molva macrophthalma
GTGTGTGTGTGTGTGTGTGTGTGTGTGTGTGTGTGTGTGTGTGTGTGTGTGTGTGTGTGTGTGTGTGTGTGTGGTTTCAGGTCATGAGTACTGCAGCTGGATGTGTCTGTCTGTGCCCCAGACAGATGTAAATGTGCTAGTAAAAAGCACTTAGAAAAAGCACTCTCTAATCCCTGAAAACTAGTATTTTACTTTTTATATAAAAAATAAATCAAGAGCAATGGAGTTAAACAGACAGGCTATTCACACATTTCAAATCGTACACACTTAATTTCCTAAAGATGTCTATTGATTTAAAGGGGCAGGATTGTGTAATGGTTAGGGTGTTTTGACTACCAGCCCAAAGGTTCAGGATTCAAACCCCAATGTCTGCAATGCCTGATCAAGATCCGTAACCCATGCTCTTTAGATAAATTAAACAGCAGAAGGAGGAGTCAGGAGCTCACCATTGGTAAGAAAACATCCCTCATGACTTTCAGGAAATGGGCAGAGGGGTTTGTTAGGGGTCCTACAAAATCCATAGGAATCCTATTGTATTCGTTAGTATTATTATTATTTTTTTCCTGACACATTTGGCCATATCTTAAAAACGACATGCTCAAAAGTAAAAATTGGCAGGCTTGTAGAACTCGTAAAATGGATAAGGGATGCAAAGGATGGGCCAGAATAACCCATAGGTGGTGCTATAATAAGGCCTGGAAGTTCAACATTTCGATAGGCTGCCACTAGGAAAGTGCAATATGCATGCACCATTCATCATGATGAACTTTCAAATTGCAACCAATATGGTCAGACCATTTGGATTTAATGCAATGACCACAACGCCAACACTCAAACTGATTTGGTGCCGGAGGTGGTGAAAGCTGCAAACTTGGCACACATGTACCAGGTGACTGTGGGACTTTACAGTCTTAAATTCATAGCAATAAAGCCAAAGATGTCGGAGATATACAATTTAAAGTTAAATATATGCATATCCCGATGTTTAAACAGCTATAACTTTGTGACAAAAACAACAACTAAAATCGGATGCATTGGTTTGAAGTTCGCCTATCCAAACCGAGGCCTCTTTCCTGGGCCGGGCCTTAAAGGGGTACACACGTAATTTCTCCAAAAAACGTTTTGACGTCGGATTTTGACACTATACTTTAGAAACATGGTTGGTTTTGATATGTATACTTCAGTTTATAAGGCATACAAATGCAATGTGACCATACCTACCAAGCATATACATGTCCATGTAGTGGTACAGTGTTGACCACATTACCATGGGGTCGCTGGTTCAAGTCCATCCTCGACCAAACATGTTGTGAGATGTGGCATGAAATCAAACAATGTTTACTATGATGTATTCGTTAGGCCATGGCCACCATACTCGCCATATCCCCGTTATCGTTGCTTGCAACTATATTTTCCATTTGTATCCTGTTGCAGTGGTACTCCATGTCTCAGTAGTGCTTCATGTGGCATGTAGAACCTCTGGGTCGATAGAACCTCGAGGTCATTAGAAGTCAATGCAGGCCCTCTTGTACACCAGGAATTGGAGGAGGGACCCAGGGAGGGGCAGGGTCATCAGTTTCCTCAGGCGCTGAATTCCAACCAGCTGCCGGATCCTCAGTCTGCACAGCTGCATCAGTGGAGGAGGTGTGGCTGAGAAAAAGAAAACACTTCATCGTTACTGCTGGCTTAGGAGTCTCACACATCAGAAGTCAGATTGGTCTCTAAAGTGTGATGGCAGCCAAGCTTAAATAAGGGGCAAGTCTCGGTCCTTCCTCTTCTTACTGTACATACTCACTGGGCTCGGTCATTGAGTTGCTTCTTTCCACAGTTGTACTAGGAATAGATCCTCGAACAATTGTACCAATACAATTGTGTGTTAATGGCTCTGCAATAATGGGCGTTGAACCCCTGAGGAAATGCAGATCTAAACGGTCTTCACCTGAAGATTATTTTTACATTGGTTCCTAACCCATGGACACAGTTGAGATTGATCTCAGTGTACTTCACACTGAGGTGAACTCACTGGCTTTGACTTTGATTGCGTGCCAGTCGGGATAGCTGTCGAGGTGCTCCTGCAGGCGGCTGCACAGCGTCACGTGGCCCACATAGTCAAGCAGGACGTCTATGATGGGGCCGGCCCAGCGACACATGCTTGGGATGGATACCATCTCACAGAACTGTAGAACACAAAAGGACACGGCCGGGTCGGGAAAGCTGCTAAATAAGGTGTTTTGACGTTTCCCATTCAAAATCAGGGTTGGTTACATTCAAGTTGATTTACTCTCCAGGTTTAGGGTTGATTAGGGAAACAATAGGTTAGTGTTGGTCAGGTTAACAATAAGTGAGAGACAGGTCGACAACAGGTTCGGTCCTAGTTCAAAGTAATCATAGTGAACGCCAGGGTCTTACCTGAACACAGTGGCGAGCAGAACGTTCAGCCATGCTGTTCTCCGTGTATCTCAGCTCATCTCGTTGGAAGTAGTTGAGCTTTAAGGGGGGGTGGGGGCTGCTGCCGTGCGTGCAGCGGAAACACGCCAGCGCGTCGCAGCCGTTGTCCAGGATGTACTTTAACATGGAGAGGTACTTCATGGCGAAGAGCACGGTTGCCGGGAAGGTGGTGGGGTGGGTGGACAGATAGGCATTGACGTTGGCCCCGTGGTCAATGAGCAAGGTCACAGTCTCCATGCAGCCGCCACGCACCGCCACCAGCAGGGGGTTGAATAAGTCCAGGTTGGGGTCAGCACCCGCCTCCAGCAGCATCCTGACCGCTTCCACGTTGTTGTTGGCGACGGCGAAGTAGAGCGCGGTGGTCCGGTGGTCCTCGTACAGCTTGGAGTACTCCAAGGACAGCTGGGCGTTGACGTCGAAGTTGGCCTGGATCAGGAGCTCCAGAACGTCGTCCATGTTGTGTTCGGCGGCCACGTGAAGAGGACTGATGCCGGCGCGCCGAACACGTGCCTTGCTCGTGGCCGGGATCAGCATGGACACCAGGCTGAAACACACGTTTACATTTTAGTTATTTGGCAGGCTTTAATCCAAAGCAATTTACAGTTAATACAGATACATCTCATTAAGGAGCAGGTAGGGGTTAGGGGGCATCTTGCTCAAGGATGGAGGTAGACTGCAGACATTGGGGATCAAACCAAGTTCCTTTTAGCTAGGAGTCGATCATCTATCTGATTACTGATAAAGAAGATGCACGGGTTAGACAGCTGAACTACCATATCTCAAGCTGTTAAATCGGCCAGATTTGTTGTGATTGTCTATGTCTGAGATGGTGCCTGTTCATGATGAAGGACCTACACGTCATCCCCTCTCTGTGCGGCGATGTGCAGCGGCATTAGTCCTTTCTTGTTGGCCTTGTTGGCGTCTGCCTTCTGCGAGAGGAGCAGCTCCACGATGTTCACGTGTCCATTTTTAGTCGCTTCGTACAGCGCGGTGGCGCCATCTGCTGCCTGGCTACCCACATCCGCACCTGCAGCACCACATCCGAGTCTCATGTCATCATCATGATAATATGCTGAGTTTATTTAGTCTAAAATACTGCAGCTGTCACACACAGTACATTCTTAAGGCCAAATTATGCTTTACGGCGCCGGTGTAGCTCTCCAAAATGTAAAACTAGTCGGGATGACGGTCTGCTGTCTTGGTCTTTCCCGCTACATTTCCCGGTTCATTAGACTAGTTGAGGAGGTTTGCATATTAGATTTGATTAGATTAATAAAATTCACCAGATGTCACTGAATTAGTGGCGGACTAGGCTTAGAATCCGCAATGTAGAACTTGCAAGACACGGGTCAGCTACTTTATAATCTAAGAGAGTAGTGCTGTACAAGCACGTGTTGTGAAAAAAACATGTTGAAAGCAACATAAACTCAGTTTCCAACAACAAATCACGAAAATGTTGGAACAATTACATTTTTTTTTTCAGAATCTGACCAATAGAGACCCAGACCAATGACGTCAATTTTCCAACTTTTCTTCAAGTTATTTGCGGGAACAGAGTTGATGTTGCAGACCGCGATTGTTTCACAACACGCTCATGAAACAGTAAACCCAAGCGTGACGTTCCCCTTTTAAAATACCGTGTTTTATAAGAAATCGTAGCGTTGCCACTTTTCCGCTCTGGGCTGCGGTGAAGAGCGGGGAGATGCCGTAGACGTTGGATGGGGTTAGCCTGGCGCCGGCCTTCACCAACATCTCACATATCTCCACGTTGTTCCTACACACGGCCTCCTGCAGCGGCGTCCAACCCTGGTTGCAGTGGATGTTCACCGACGCCCCGTGGTTCAGGAGCATCGCCACGATCTCCGCGTTACCTTCCTCGCAAGCTGACGGGTTAAAGCACACGCATTCACATAGACGAACACTGGTCAGATAAAACCGTACTTCAAGAAGCTAGTTTAGAAGATGGATTTATTAGCCATATATATTTGATAATTTGTTTTGTTTTATAAAAAACTTTTTTAAAAGCTTTGCACGGGGGATTGCTGAAATATATGATATTTGATAATATACATGATATCTGATTATTCGTTTTTTATTTCAAAAAGTTCATCATTTATGAGGTCTATACAGATAGCTGCTCGTAGGGAAATCAATAGTAGCCTACATATTTGATTGTGTAGAACAGAAGGAACAGTAGGCCTATAATGAAACCCAGACGATGGGATGGCTACAAATTAAAACGATGTGTGGGCAAGAGCAGATGCCCAACAATGTAAGAAGTTGGGTTCGCAAACATTTTCAGACCTAAACATAATCTCACGGGCTTGATAAAGTTTGGGAACCTCTGTTTCTAGAGGGATGTTGGACTGGGGGGCGTTACCTTTGTAGAGAGGAGTCTCCCTGTCTTTATTCATGAGCTCCGTATCAGCTCCTCTCTCCAGCAGCAGGCTAACACAGCCCGCGTGGGAGTTGCTGACCGCCAGAAGAAGCGCACTCTGGTCCTGCGCAGTTCGCGTGTTAACCATCCCATGTTGGGCTGAGATGTCAGAGAAGCACTAGATATTTACCACCGTATTGTCCTCAAAATATATTTTTTACTCCCAACCAAAAGGTTCTGAGTTAGAACCCCAATGTCCTCACTCTACCTGTAGGCATCCTTGAGCAAGATGCCCCAACCCCTACCTGCTCCTAAATTACATGTATCTAAATTCACTGAAAGTTGCTTTTTGATAACGACTAAATCGTATGAAACAATGAGAGAGCTACCATAATAAAGCCTGACATTTGTCCTTGTAAATCAGTTTTTTAAGTAATGTGTTTTTTACGTACCTGGTTCTAGTTGGTAGCAGTTTTGGTAGTTGTAGTAGTATAGTTCTACCTGTCAGCAGTATGTTGAGGCAGGCCTCCTGTCCGTACCAGGCAGCTTCGTGAATGGCCAGCCAGCTGGGTCTACTGGACATCAGGCTGTGCTCTTGGTTCACTAGCACCCTCACCTGGTGCACATCCCCTTTCCTGATGGCTGCGAACAGAGGCCCATCATCCCTACAGGCAAACACTTATTAGTTGCGGGGCCCCTATTCCATCAACTGTTGACATCAAAGGTGGGAGTGTCCAATCAGGTGTTTCTCAAACCATGGGACTGGCTCCTGGGCCGCATTCCAAAGTAGCTATATGTATAAAATTTACTATTTAAACCTGCACTTCATGTTTGTTGATATTTACCAAATGCTAATGGTTGTAACCAGACCACCAGACCATCAGACCACAGAATATGCAGTAAACAAATCACATGTAACATCACTCACAGTCATTGACAGTTAATTTTGACATTAATATTAATTTGGCACATCAAGTTAGGGTTAGGGTTATCTATTTTGGCTCATTTATGTTAGTGCTGAAGGTCAAGCACTACTTAATGGACTGTACCAACTGGTTTAAAGGACTGGAGGAAACTTTCACTTTCATCTCATGTAGAGGGGAATCTTCGTTGGCCTGATAACGTCGTTGGCCTATTATGGCTTGGAATGGACGTGTATTACAATGTTGTATGGAACTTACTCCTCTGGCTCGGGGCAGACGTGGAACAGTACCCCGTCGTACTTGCGGTACGCGACCATGCGCTTGCCTTGGCCCGTAATGAAGTGGCTCACCGTTCCAACAAAGCTCTTCCTGAAAACCAAGCAGCAGGTCATTGACACAGGGGTTAAAAAGGCCCCGGTACATGCTAATTGATGGTGTGTCCCTATTGTGTCGGGCTCTTAGAATAGAGACTACAAAGAGATGGTAGGAAAGTCCTGGCATCGTCAAACGAATAACCCAACCTTCGCAGTGACTATATTGTATACTGTCTAAATCGTTGTGTTCGACAGCAGTTGGACAGCTTATGTAAACAAGCCAATTTCCAGTTCAAACTAAGTATATCGGGGCCTTAAGGGTAACCCTGGGATCCTGTACTTACGGCACTAAACCCCCCTCTGATCTCTACCATTGGCCACACTGTCACACAGAACTCGGATAGAATTGCATGCCAATGACTGAGCTGAAGCTGGAATGTTTACATGACTGACATTACAAGCCTGGGAGCTAAAGCAGGAATGTGTTTATGACATGTTCTCTTTACTATTAGGTTGTTTAGCAGAGGCTTTTATCCAAAGTGACTTACAGTGAATTCAGATACATATCATTGAGGAGCAGGTTGGGGTTAGGGGGCATCTTGCTCTAGGATGCCTACAGGTAGACTGCAAACATGGGGGATTGAACCAAGAGCTGGGAGTCAAACACTCTAACCACTTGACCCAGGGGTTCCAAACCTTTTTCAGAACGGGACCCAATGGACAATTTGTGTCCGAGGGACCCAACGTCTAAAATAGGGGTTGGGAACCAAAAATTGGTTATGACCCATAGTAGGTTTGGTTTAAGAAGGTTTGAGAAACCTTGCACTAGACTATGCTGCCTCCTGTCTTACTCCTAGCTGCTCCTGGAAGTCTAGACTACCCTGCAGTCTGCCAGCCTCTCTAGATGTCTCTGGACAGGTGCTGCCTGCTATCAAGTAACCCCAGCATGACAGCACAGAATAATAAACCAGATTTAGAGCCGAGCCCTTTTATAAACCACTATTTCCAAAATAATAGCATAGCAACAAGTTCATTTGGAGTATGTGAGTGAAAGCGTAGAACAACTTTGGTGTGTCTTTGAGGGGCAGGCCGTGCAACACCCACGGATCGAGTGGTTTCTCCACTGGGGGATTGTGGGAACTGTAGTGCGCGGCGGCGCCCGCAGGTGGCTGGTTCCGGGGAGGGTTGGCAGCGGAACTTGGTGGGTTCGGTCTGTTTGGCCGAGCGGTTCGACGACTTGAATGACCTCTACTGGTTTGTCCCGTAGGAGCCGAGCCCTGGTTGCCAGGTAGAGTCTGATTGTCAGGTCGACTCTGGTTGCCGGAGAGACTGGGGTTGTCAGTTAGACTGCGTTCGATGGCGAGCTGAAGGAGCTCGTCATCAGACAGCTGACTGTAGATGGAGTAGTCCTCCAAGGCCAGGCCGGAGTTGCTGGCCTGGGAGTCTGAGGCACTGACCAACGCCATGTTGGATCTGGGGACAGCAGTTCAAAGTCACTCTCCTCCTCTCGTAAACAAAGTTATTTTGAATGGCTGGGTCTGGGCAGGCAGCGGTAGGAAGGTTATGGACAGTCATGCTGGCAGTCTGACCCTGACAGAAGTGTCTGGTCTCTGAACCACTAGCAAACATCTCCCAGCATGCAATGGAGAATGTATAAATAGGATGTGCAAGGACTAAAGCTAACTGTGGTACTGAATGTGTTCTTGCTTCTCTCCAACAGGAAGCTATGGGGAAATGCTCTCAATAGGTCAGCATAATAAAACATGCATTGGTGTGAAGTTTTAAATGCATGCAATCACTGCTGCAAAAACCACAGTAGCAACAGTAACATCTCAAGAAATGAAGCTTTTTCAATAAATACATGTAAATGTAGTTACCGCTCATCCAGTCTTTCACCTGAATATCCAAGAGGTGGCAAAATATCTCACTTATTCAACTGTAATGTTGCCAGGTACTGCTGTCTGGCTTACTTCCTGTCAGTCTGTCGCTGTGTGGTGGAATCCATTACATTCTGTCTGTCTGTTGGTAGTGTCTGTCTGTTTGTTGGTAGTGTCTGCTCTTGGTAGTGTCTATCTGTCTGCTAGTGCGTGTCTGTGGTGGTCTCTGCAGCATGTCTGTGTTTAGGAGTCAGAATTCAGTGTTTATTTTTGGAGATCTTGCACCAAGTAGCCCCTCCCTCTCCTTCCCCTCCCAGAGCTGCACCGGGAGGTGACCTGTATCTTTAAACATCTCACCTTCATATCCCGTTACCTGTTTACATGACCTTTGACCTTTATATCACATTACCTGATTACATGATGTGTTTTGCCTTAATGACCTAGATTACATGAATCGAACCCGTCTGCCAATGGATCATACAGGACACACACCTTTCTATTGGCCTAATCTCCCTGTCTGGGGTCCTATTGAGTGCATAGGATGTATGCTGTTGCATGCTGCATAGCTGGAATTACATGGCAAACTATTTTATCCAAAGTGGCTTGCAAGTGAGGTTAGGAACAATAGAAGCATACAATCAAAATTGGAGTAGCGAAAAATGTGTCGACATGCATTGCATTGTTGCTCTTGGAATCAGAAAGACGAGGCTAATATAATTAAGTTTATTACAAATGCATAATTAATAGGTACGTTTCCAAGTTCTCCCATTTCAACAATGTATATTGTAACTTCAACATCAAATTCAATTCAACAAAAACAAGCGCTCAGGGCTTTCACTCTGAAAGGTACGCCACACTTGGGACTTTTACTCTGAAATGCACTCCACGTCGTACCAGAGAAAGCGCAGTAGTCTATCTGGTATCGGCAGAGCATTGAGTGTTTTCATTCGGTTGGCTCCAAGAATCTCCCGGATCCTCAGTCTGCACAGCTGCATCAGGGGATGCGGTGGCACTAGTGCAACAAATTACATCAAATGATCAATGTTATGTTCAACAGAAGTTCTTCATGTTCATTATCACATGGTTGGGCAGGGTTGTCTAGTGGTTAGGGCGTTTGACTCCCGGCCCAAAGTCTAACTGTAGGTATCCTTGCGCTAAGCCCCCTAACCGCTCCTTATTGATGAGAATCTTAAACAGTCTTCTTATATACAAAAGAGTAAATAGATGAGGCAAATCATAGTGAATAATGAGGAGTGATGAATTCTCGTACCTGCCTTGAGTTTGACGTGCGCCCCATTGCTGCAGCCGTCAAGGATCTCCAGCAATCGAGAGCACAGTTTGATGTGGCCGACATAATCCAGGAGCAGGGAGATGATCGCACCAGGCTCAGTGGTTGAATATTTAGAGATGGCTTCACAAAACTGAAGAATAATCACAGTTTGAGTTTAGTTTTGGTCTGTGACCTGAGTTGGTACAAAACAGACAGTGTTTGTCTGCAAGTTTTTATCCATCTATCGACTATCGATCTATCAAACTATTGATCTATCTTTCTCTGTCATCCTTCCTTCTCCATGTAATGGAAATTTCCATACGACATGTGTTCATTTTCACTAAGTCACTGTGACCCTTAGTCATTATCATTAATAACTATTATTATCATTAGTAATCATTTCACTCATTTTGTACCACGCTTATCGCCCTCGGATGACGGAGCCTGCCTAGGCTGACTCAGACACAGCGACGCCACGAGCTACGCTCCTGAGATGGCCGAAAGGAGTAGTGGCATCCCTATCTGTTGTTTTGCCCTCAAGGACGTTTTCCTGCTATAACACTGGAGTGTGCCCACTGTTCTGGGCTCACTACAGCGCTTCAACCTTTGTATGCTTGTCGTGTCGTGTGGCCTCTCTGCGCAGAGACTTCTTTTATCTTATTCTATTTTTACCCTTTATTACAATATACTCTTCAACTTACTCTTCTGAGTCGCGTTGTCAATACAGTTCAAAGAATTTCCACCACATCCATCATCAATCTGAAGCGGTAAACACGTGATGAGTGTCCGGCACGGCGTTGGACGCTAGGTTGTTGCATTCAGAATATAGCTAGCCAACCAACGGGAGTTCAATGCTTTTTACAAAAAACAACATGGAAACATGTTCCATTCAGAAATGAATACAACTGTTCGGACCGGTGTTTAGATTCTGTTGGTTTTAGAACATCAAACAAAGCTGTAATCTGATTGGACGTGCTTCAATAGGTCAGGGACTGCAATTATCTATTTACAAACCTATCTATCTATATAGGTATCTATTGATCAATCTATCTATAACATCTATTACATTTTCAATTAAATTATTTCTCTATCATACATAAAATGTTCAATTCAATATACCAGTATCCCTCTAACTCTATCCATCCCTATCTTTAGCCCTCTCTCTCTCTATCTCCATCCATCTCTCTCTATCCACCCATCTCCATCTCCATCCATAGATCCAGTAAACCCCATAGGTGACCCGTCACGAAGACAGACATACATGGACACAGTGTTCAGTTGGGGACTCTCTCCTGTATCGCAGTTCCTGTCTCTCCGTCAGTGGGGCGAAGTGTGGATGGGCCTTGCTGCCATAGTCACAGTCGAAGCAGTCATGGGCGTGGCAGCCATGGTCCAGGAGGAGCTTCAGCAAGGTGATGGTATCCATGCCCAGCAGCACGGCCGACGGGAAGCCCAGTCGATGTGTGGAGATGCAGGCATTGACATCTGCTCCGTACCTGATGATGAAAAATGATTATTTCTTGTAGGTCACTTCATAGCGGCAAAGCATTTGTTTAAAGGGGTAGGTAAACCCCCTCGTCTTAGCAGGAGAATACCTAAGTTAGCATGAACACTATTATTAAACATGAATACCATGAGTAAATGATTACTAGACCATTAGTTAACTGTTAATTAACTGTCGGTTAATGCTTATTACGGCATTCACTTATGTTAATTAATGGTTAATTAATGTACCCTTATTGTAAGGTATTACCAAAGAAGTTGAGGAGAGTGACCATCGTGGAGACTGTTGTGGATTGGCCATGGCTGAAGCAGCCAGGGCGGTAGAGGCCATGTTCATTTGCAATACATTATGGGGGGAAGTGGACATGTCTGCAAGAATGCAAGGAAACTAAAGGAATCTACACAATATATAAGTCAGGAGATTGACCGCAGTATTAGACTTCTTCTTGTCGACAGTGGCGATACAGATGCTAACTATAACATGACACCTTTCAGTTGGAGAGAGGAAGGGAGCTCTACCTCTATGTACAAGGAGATGTTTTACAAAGGTATTAAAAATGATCTAAGGACTAGACAGATGTGTTATTTGTTATATTCCACGACCTTACCTCAACAGCAGCTCCACTAGTTCCATGTTCCCCTTCTTGACGGCGATCAGGAGAGGGTTGAAGAAGTCTAGGTTGGGGTCGGCTCCAGCCTCCAGGAGCATCGTGGCGGCCTCCAGGTTGTTGTCCTGGACAGAGAAGAAGAGTGCGGTGCTGCGGTGGTCCTCATACATCAGGCGGTGCTCCTTCGACAGCTGGCTGTTGACGTCGTAGCCGGCTTGGATCAGCAGCTCCAGGATGTCGTCTAAGCCACACTCCGCAGCGAGGTGTAGAGGACTGATACCGCTGCTGCTTACCCTTTCCTTGCTAGTCAGAGGAAGCAGCATGGATACTATCCTTTTCAAATAAATCATTGGAGAACAGATTAGTGCAGCCAAGAACGGATTTAAGGATGAAGATATTCTGTATAGAGCAGCGGTTCCCAACCTGTGTGTCGTGAGGTAAGTAGGTGTGCCCTAAAGATTTGCTTTATTATTGATTCATTATTCTAGCAAAGACTTTTATTGTTGTGCCAGGGCTAGCTCTCGCCAGGCTACAATTATTCCACATAATGCACAAAGTTGCTACATTGCTATGCATATTTTATCTGACAATTAATGCAATTGGCTGTCAGATCTTTATGAGCCTTTGTCCATATGGTACTTTTTTGCCCTTTGTGTGTAAAAATCTCTAGGAACTGGGAACATGTCCTAGTCAGAGTGAGTGTGACGTTTTTCATAATCATTCCCTACATCTTTTAAGTTGGTGTTCCTTAAATTACTTGTTGGGTGGTTGCACCAAAAAGGTTGGGAACCACTGGAATAGAGCATGATGTCTGATAAATAACAGAAAAAGTCCTACTGTTTATTTGCCTTCTGCGTGGCTGTGTGGAGGGGTAGGAGGCCAGACTTTGTGGGCAGGTTTACGTCTGCGTTATGTGACAGAAGAATCTCCACCGTGGAGATGTGGCCGTTCTTACAGGCTTCGTACAGAGGAGTGGCTCCATCTCTCACCTGCTTGTTCACATTCACACCTGAGACACAACAACGGACACGGTAAACAATACCAAAAAAAGTCAGAAAGTAATTGCATTTGTACATAGCTTGCCTGCACATATACAGAATTCACAATAACAAACCTTACCCAAGAAAGACTGACCCCCAAGTTTTGGGGGTCAGTCTAAATCCTAATCCATCTACTCAGCTATATACAATATCTATAAATTAGAAAGATTAGATCAAATGTACTCAATGAATAATCACAGACGAGAAATTAGGGCAAAAAGCTAACCTTTATTGAGTAGGAAGTTCAAGACGTTGTCACATCCGCTCTGCGCGGCGGTGAAGAACGGCTGAATCCCGTAAATGTTGGTGGTAGAGATCTTGGCTCCGGCCTGGAACAAGATCTCACAGACCTTCAGGTGGTCGTTGGTGACGGCTTCATGGAACGCCGTCACTCCCTGGTCGTTGGCCTTGGTCACTGAAGCCCCAGACTTCAGAAGTAGCTCCACCATGCGCTGGCTTTTAATTTCACATGCTGAAAGACAACATTCAGATTACCGAACAATAGTCCTTTGTCCGTTTTTTTGTCCTGACTTATTATTGTCAAGACGTATTATTTTCTTGTTTTGCCACACCATGTACTACAAATCAAATTACGCTTTTATCTGAAGCGATTTACAGTGACTTCTGGTACATGCTATTAATGAGCAGGGTGAGGATGCCTACAGGTAGACTGTGGACATTGGGGATCAAACCCAGAACCTTTCGGCTGAGAGTCAAACACCCTACCTAACCCACTGACCAGACTGCCCTTCTAAATCAGAACCACTTTGTAGTATATAAGATGTTTGCCTTAAAGGGGAGGAGAAGAGATGTACTTTATGTGCTTTTTTGTATTACTTGTCTGGTCTTCTCCATCTTTGGAGAGAGGGAGATTGTGTTACCCTTGAAAAGCGGACTTTCTCGTTCCATGTTCGAGATGTTGGGGTCGGCTCCGTGCTCCAGGAGATACTCCACACAGGAGAGGTGTCCTCTGTATGCAGCCAGGAGGAGGGCGGTCTGGTTTCTGGGGCTACATCTGTTCACCATGTCAGGAAACGCTACAGAGAGAAAGAGGGGACAAAATGTAATACAGCTCTTCTTTACACAGCTACCTCTACTTGATTCTAGTTTTCTATTTAGTCATTTAGCAGACATTTTTATCCAAAGCGACTTAGAGTCACATTTGTCCAATACCATATCAATGAGTAGGTAGGGGTTAGGGGCCTTCTATTGGGGATGGAACCCAGCACCTTTCAGTTGGGAGTCAGGCACTCTAACCCTTACACAATCCTGTACCCTGCCCCTAGGATTATTCTGATTAATAGACCATGAGAAAAACAGCTGTAGAATGAGGCTCCTAGGGATTTGCTTGAAAGTGGTCATGTGGTGGTCACAGGACACTAGTCTTACTTTCTATCAGGACCTGGAGGCATCCCAGCTGGCCAAAGTAAGCGGCTTCGTGGAGAGATGTCCAGCCGTCATTATTGGTCGCCGTCGAGCTGCCTGAGTTTTCCTTTACAAAAGCCAACAAAGCTTCTTCATCTTCGCTTTGGATCATTATCTGCATTTCAGTGAAGTCACTACAAGTAAAGTAAAAAGGAGTTATGTCGACGAGGAACTAGTAAATTATTATATTATTCTTCCAGTAGTATGACATGGCTGGGTTAGTGTTTTGCCTAGTGTTTATAGTGAATGTTTTGAGTTGAAGAGTGACATAAGCAGGGGGGGGGGGGGTTACCTCAACTGTCATTAATGTTTATTTCATTGGATTTTAATTAGTACTAGTCATATTGTGCTAGGGGTAGGTGTAACTAGGGATAGGTTTGCGAGGGTTTGGGTTAGCTAGGGATAGGTTTGTTAGGGTTGGGGTTAGCTAGGGATAGGTTTGTTAGGGTTGGGGTTAGCTAGGGATAGGTTTGTTAGGGTTGGGGTTAGCTAGGGAT
>JAOPJO010000097.1:14405780-14426418 GCA_027123675.1 Molva macrophthalma
AGCATAGCTAGACTAGCAGGCGCTGTGTGTTTTGGGGGGAAATCATACTCATGTTTTAAAGAGGGGCATGGAGTTGGACTTGGACTTGGACTTGGTGTCGTCGGTGCATCAGGAGGTAGAGGGATGTGACTGCTCTCAAGGCTTTCCTCAGCGAGACTTCGTTCAATGGCTATCTGTATGAGCTCATCATCAGACAGGTCACTGTAGGCAGTGTAGTCATCAAACTCCATGTTGGGCTCAGCGATATCAGGTGCAGCTATAATGATGACCGCATGGGCGATCGGTCGGGATGGAGAAGAAATGGGTTTTTTAGAACACACAGCACGTACATCAAAGATATTACTAGTGTTTACAAGTTACATGTAAATACTACAATGATAATAATAAACAAATAATATAATGAGAATGTATTGCTTATTTTACTGCACTAAATATTTGGGTCCTAGCTGGGCCAAAAGTACATCCACGTCATGTCATGAAAAAGTTTGGGCACCCACATTAGACCACCTTTAATTTCCTTTTCACCTTTACTTACAATCTCATTGATTTTCTAGGGATGCAGTTTAACACCTCAATGTAAAGATTGTCTGTCCCTGCATTGAGCAACAAAAAACCGCTGAGCTAGTGGATAAACACTAGTATTTCTTACAAAACATCAGTTCCCTGGTTTAAATCTTTATTTATAGTAGTCTGAAATTCAACCCATTGAAATGTTGGCTGAGCACACCTCACATTATGATCATCTGAAAGCAAAGATCCAGTGACCTACGCCGCTCAGGAACAGGTCCTTCAGCTCGTTCATTTCAACATGCAAAAGCAAAACACATTACTGTTTGTACACACTACAGTACATGGAGTACAGTATGGTCAATTGGCATTAATAGCTGCTATAGCATAAATGCTAACTTCATTTTGTAGATCTTCATTAATTTATAAGGTCTTTATTGCACTTTATTAAGACATTTTGTACAGGACAGAAATGGGACTATAAAAGTTTATTAGAAATTAATTAGAAGATTTAAATAAGAGTTTTAAAAAAATGCTAATAATGGTATGGAAATACATTTTTGGGAGGATTTGATGAGGGTAATAAACACCCTTCAAAGCACCAGCTACACTAACTAGAGTCCTACCTTTCAGAACAAATCCGTCTGGGGTTCAGAAAGGTTTTCCCAGCTGTCTCTCAGACACCTGTCAGGAGCCTGTGGCTGCTCAGGCTGTAGTCTGGCAGTATGGTATATTTTATAATAGCTATATGCTAGTTATTAAGGGGGAGTGGTCTCATTTGGCTGACCTTGTTTGAACTAGGAAAACAGATTGAAATACAGGCCTGATCAACTCTCCATTCCTGCCAGGCAGCAGCAAGTACTGGTTACTGGGTTGGATTTAAATGTAAATGTAAAAGTAATAGAAGGACTTAAATAAAATGCTTATGATTTGTTTTAACTGGTCAAGGGTTTCTGTGGGTATTGTTGGAAGTATATTGTGTTTGTCTGTGTAGACAGTAAAGATTAACATATGGTGATTTGCCCTTCCTGTGTCTACAGGAAGTGACACAGGAACCAACTCCCATAACCCTCCAATAAACAGCGAGACATAAACAGGGTCCGATTTCACACGTTTAATTGGTTTTATTTATTAACTGAACATGCTTTGCAGAAGACAGTGTTGTATTTTTTTCCGTAGCATTACAAGAAGCTCTATTTTTATAATTACTATTATTAGAATACCATCATCTGATTGGTGTAGAGAGCAGCCATACCATTTGATTGTTTATTTTGCAAGCCCATCTGTGATTGGCACGCGCAAACCAGTCAAACCATAACAATAAAACAGTTTTAAATACATTTAAGGTCCTAACTATTCAGTTGGTTCATGGAATGTTAAGAGTCCAAACAATAAGATGTTACATAGAATATGTAGTCTGATAGTTTATTTTAGTTAGTGGGGTTAGGATTAGATACCAGGTCAGCATGTTTACATGCACAGCGTAGCGTCTTAACTGCATTATGCTCCGGTAATAAATTAATTCTCCTAACCGACCTAAGGTGTTTACAATGACAGTTAATGACAGTTAATAACTTGACTGTTTGCCCCAACCAGATTAGGATCAGTTTATTTGTGTGCATGTAAACATACAGAGTTTCTGTGATGTTGGAGTTGCGTAGTTGGGATAAGAAGGTGGGTTCCTATATGTGGGTGGGGTTATGGTTAGATAGTTGGGGTTGAGTTTCTCTGGGGTAAGGGTTAGGTAGTAGAGGCTAGGCGATGGTTCTCTATGTGTGTCTGAGGTTAGGGTTATGTAGTTGGGGTTAGGGATACGTGTTTGGGTTTCACTGGGGTTTGGGTTAGGTAGCAGACAGTGGGTAACTATGTTTTGCTGGGGTCCACCACACGGCCCATGTGGAGGATCTTGCTTGTCTTCTGGTGATAGATGATGAAGAGGAAGGGTCTGTTGATGGTGAGCCGGGGAGGAGGACTGTTGAAGGTGTCTGCCGAGTAGCCCCCGGTGACAGGGCCGCTCTCGTCCACCGTGATGGCTGCCTTGTGGTACACCTAGAGCAAAAACACCAAAATATTTAATATCTGCGGTAACCTCGCCAACCAGTAACACCAGATGGTTACCTTCGCTGGTTACCCCAGTTAAATACTGTCGCCTCAGTTGGACACTACTTACCCCTGAGGGACAATAATTACGCTACTTTAAAGGTGTGTGGTTTGATTTAGGTCAGTCAACTGACCTGGGTAAGTTGGATGCCCTCATGTTCTGAAAGGGGGGACAGGTCTGCTCCGTCCTGGAAGACGTCTGTGACATTCATCTGCATGAGGACGTCCTGCAGAGAGGAGGAACGCTCCAACCGGAAGCGAGGGAGCTGCACATCCAACTTCCTGTAGAGACAAAGAGAACGGGGCCTCGTTAGGGCAGTAACACAGCCTATTAAAGGGCCCCTACTTTACCACCAGGTATGACAGGTGACATCACAAGTGGGAGTGTCCACGCAGATATATGACAGAATCAGGAGGGCCCAAACCTTTCCATGCCGGGACCCACCTGTGTGGTTATATTAGGCCTAGGACCCATCAAATATTTGTACATTCTCATTACCATGTCGAAGATTTATAGTATTCTCATTTTCACCTTCAAACATACCAATGATCAAATGACACGGACAGGATATGTTGGCATGCATAAAAATAAATGCATTGTGGCTGTCCTGTAACTTACTTATGAGCCCCGGCCCACAGTTTGAAAAACACTGTGATCGATAGATCAACTCCGGCCTACCAGTAGGAACAGTCGACCAGGAAGGAGACTGGGGAGTTGATCTATACTTTAGAGTTGATAAATTGGGAATCACCGGGGTGTTAGACTCTCAGACAAAAGCCACCAACTTCCCATAGTGTTTACTATGCCTAGCGTCACAGGGTTGAGCCAACCTACGTCTTCTTAAGCTTCCCCAGCCATCCCTGGAACCTCTGGGCCGTGAGCTCCTCCTCCACCGACGTCACAGAGATGTTTTCGTCAGGCAGCATCACCAACATGGCCACCCCACCAGCCATGGGCAGCTTGAGGAGGCCCAGGTGGAGCGAGGAGTCGTAGGCCAGGAGGTGCTTTCCCGAGTGGAACATCATGGGCACCTGGACGATTTGGTAGCGGTTCACGTAGAATCGCTCGTCCTGGGTGATACTGGCGTTGAAGACGAAGGAGAACTGAGCTGGAGAACAAGAAGGAGAATGAAGAAATCAAAGGGGGATGTTATGGTTGTAAATTGGCAGAGAGGACATCTTGTACCGGTGCTGTCCCTCTCTTTAGACTTCTCCATCAGAACGACCAAGAAGGTCCTGATCTTCACAGAGGTGCCTACATACACTTGCCTGCTATGTTCATGTGAACACAAGGGGGCAGTATTGTATTTTCCAACTCAAAATGTACGTGAACGATTAGTCAGGTCATGCATAGCACTGTTTCTTTATAGATTATTGTGCTGTTAAAATACACAAAATGCATCTGTTGGTGAATCACAACCAACTGAAAATACAGTGATCATTTTGTTGTCGTTCGGAAGTTGTCTCCAAAACAAACCACTACATAACAGGATGCACAATCCCTGCTCCACCAATAAGTGTTTACTATCTTCTCAGAGACGAGCAATACGTTGTCAACCTCTGGGAGGACTGAACGTCTACATGACAGCATAGGTCCGCGTCCGTCTAAAGGTGCAGGGGTACACGACACTGTGTTATGACGCAGCTATGTGCTCAGATGGCTGAGCAGACAGGTGTAAACGCAGCATGAATGTCCAGTCCTCCTTACTTTGGTAGTAGGCTACGCTGACCAGCAGCAGCTTGGTCTGGGTATCCAGGCTGCCCACCACGTCCTTGACCTGGTCTTCGGTCTGGTCCATGGCCCAGCTGTTGATGGAGTCCATGGCCTCCTCCTGGGAGGCGTAGGACAGGATCTGGGCCTTGCCTCCAAACTGGTTCTGAACCAGGTCCTGGTAGGAGGTGGCCAGGGAGAAGGCTTGGGAGGGGAAGACAGCGAGGCCCTGCTTCAGAGGGAAGACCCCGTCCCCGGTGATGGAGTTCTGGAGGGCCTTGAAATGATCTGAGACAAAAAACAAGCTGAGGTTAAATATTCCAATTAGTGTTTATATCCCAGTACTGGATATATACAGTTGTTATATCTAGTTAGCAAGTGCCAAGCAAGTGTATTGATTTGGAAATGGATTGTTATGGCCAATGGCCAATCAACATCACACCTGTGGTGTAACAGGTGCCCTTTAAAATGAGATGTGTTGAGGTGGATGTAGTAGGTCTACCTGGGATCTTCTGCGGATCCAGAGATTCGAGACGGAGCACAGCCAGAAGCTGCTGCCGCGACGTACCCTCGCAGCCGCTGGCGAGCATGGCCAGGGCCGCGGACACACTGAACGGGGAGAGGAGCACGTTGTCGTCCGTACGTCTAGAGACCGCCCGGTACAGCCGGCTGGCGAAGTCCGTGTTTCCGCTGCTCAGCCCCTGGGAACTGGCTAATTGCATGGAGAGGAGTGCCGCGACGGCGCCCAGGATCCACAAACCTCCACTCATCTTTCCCTGCAGAAACACGAGAGACAGCACTCAAGATATCAGAGCGTAACCTCATATATCGATCCATCAATAATAATTGCCCAGAGAGTGAACAGTGAGGGGTAGTATCTTGCGGATAATGAGTACTTTTACCGGAATCCAATCCATTGCAATCAGTGTTTGGGCGTAGAATCTACGCACATACATTTTAATGTTTATACAGTGTTTGGATCTAATGTGCACGATTGAAAATTATCCACAACAAATAACCACTCGTGTGGTGATGTTATGTTTATTCAGGTGTGTACGTTTCCGCGCGTTACTATTGAACGCCCTAGTCATATAAAAATGTATGATTAAAAACATTTGATCATCAATACAAAACTGGATGGAGTTACTTAATCTAAAAACAGCTCCCTCTTGCACAAGATCCGTTAGAATTCTTCCTCCGTCTCTGCTTGAATCAACACCCGGTTGCTTATATATATTCGTTTAAACATTAATACTGTCCTAAATACGTAATGAATGGAGAACCTGTCATTAAATAATCGATTCTTGGTAGATAGCGACCAACCACCACCCGAAGGCCTACGAAAGGCGACCAAAACAACACCCGAGCATCACGCACTTTTTAGGCATATAAACAATGCTATCGGCTGATAACTATGGGAAATAACAGTTTATACAAATTTACCTCGGCAGCAATGTCCAATTCAAGCGATGTTTTGTAATACGAGCGGTTCGGACATCCAAACCCGTTATTCTTCAGACAGCGATACTGCTTTACCAACAACGCAATGAGTCAGGAAAGAATGGCTACAGACCGCTAGGTGGCACTGTTTCAATCCGGTCCTTAAGCGTAAACCAGTTCAACAATTCACCAATAATGTCTTCCTAATGAATTCACGTTAGTCTTCGCCACATTAAAAAAACTTCTTCGAGCGAAAACACAAGTTTGGCTCAATTGAAATATCAGTGCAGGGCAGACAATTGCATTCTAATGGCTTATTCAGTAAAAAAAAATAATATAACCAATTAGCTTTTCATTTTAACCTTTTAATGCCTTTTGGAGTAAATAAAACCAAACAAACAAACACATATTTGTTGAATGTTTTATTTAAAACATGCAACACATAATACAACTCAATATATTATTACACAAAGTAAAAAAGAGAAAATGTTCATATCTACATGTTCGCAGAAGAATAAAATAATCATCAGTTCCGCACAATACATCTAGTGAGCCAAGGGGGCGGGCCCATGTGGTCATGAAGGGCAGACTTATGTTAAGGGGGAGTGGTCAACAGCAATGGGCTGTGGTCATGAGCTGGCGTCCTGTGTGGGGGGAGAAGGGAGCCCCCTTGTTCCCTCCCTCCACACCCCAAAACAACAACTGTCTCTGGCCAGGTGAGGCGCGAACACCACCTCCAGCCGGCGGGGAGCGCTGCTCTGTGTTCCCATGGAGACCATGCCCGGGAGGCGTGTCACCATCAGTCGGACCGTCACCTGATTCGCCCACGCCATGCCAAGGGCGGGAAGCACCTTACTGCCCACTGGTCTGAAGCGCACAGGCACACGCACATATGATATGAATGATATGTGTAATATAAGTATTTCCCACTAAAAACCAGCAGAAGGTATGGTATTTCACCCATGAGGAACACCTGTGTACCACTGCTATAGACCCTTTCCACAGAGGTGTCATCGTGCGACAACAAAGGTGGAACTCATAACACTAACAACGGGTCTGCTACTCTTATGTACCAGGGCAAGGGTAGCAGACTAAACTAGGTAAGATGAGTCTACTGCCCGTGCCCTGGTACATAAAAGTAGCAGACCCCTAATTAGTGTTACGAGTGACGTGTGTTTGTCCTAAGATGACACCTGAATAGGTGAAAAATATGACAGTAGAAATAAGGTGAATAATATGACCAGTAGAAACAAGGAGAATAATAGGACTGCAGAAACAAAGAGAAGTCAAGAAATTTACCTCAACCCGGCATCATGGTTAGAATCACCTTCCATCACATCAGTCACCTTGGGAGAAAAGCAAAAAGGTATTTACTGGCCTAACTACCCTCGGCTCACCAACGCACCGAGCTAACCTACCTAACTCACTCATATAACTAACCTTACTGACTTGACACACAGTACAAGAAGGCTTTAAATAAACCAATGGACCATAACCCAACAAACCACTGAATATTTCTGGTTGAGACACAAAAATGATTGCACTAACTATAACCCAACTAACTAACACACACATTTTCGATACACAGGAAGGCATTAAGATACTAACTAACTGATCGGTTCCTGGTTGACCCATAACAGGAAGGCATTAACTAACCGGACCTAACCTAACTAACCACCAACCTGGTTGACACAGAGAACAGAGAGGTGTTAACTAACTAACTTACCCTAACCCAACCCAACCCACCTGGTTGACACAGACAATCGGAAAGTGTTTGCTAACTAACTAACTAAACATAACCCAACCCATCTGTTTGACCCAGACAACAGGAAGGTGTTAACCAACTACCTAACCCTAACCCAACCCACCTGGTTCACACAGAGGACAGGGAGCTGGTAGGCGGAGCTCAGCTTGTGCAGTGCGGTGGCGAAGGCCATCAGGTGACCTGACCGCTCCAGGCCCTGGTCCGCCTGGAACTCGGAGCGGAACAGAGCGGCCACAGAGTCCACCACCAGCAGCCTGACCCGGCCCTGGGCCAGGAGCACCGGCACCCTCTGGGACATGCACGCCATAAGTGCCCCCTAGGGACCACACACAGTACCGCTGAAAACACTGGAGATCAGCTCCGCCTGTAGAGATTGATAGATGCATCTAGAACAGATCTAGAACAAATAGAACCAAGCCACAATGAGGTAGACAGTCACGGCATTATAAATTATAATGCTAATAATACTAAACTATTGTGAATTATTACGAATAACATGAAAAAGTTATGGATAGACACAGAGGTAGGATAATTTAGTTTGACTCCCAGCCAAAAGGTTCTGGGTTCCTTCCCCAATGCCCCTGTTGGCATCCTAGAGTAAGATAAACCCAAACCTCCTACCAGCTCGTTAATGACCTGTCTCATTTCCCTGTAAGTTACTTTGGATAAAAGTGTCTAAATACTTAAATAGTTCTAAATAGTAGTAGTAGATAGGACAATTAGAAATCACCCTAAATTGCAATGAATGGGGGTATATATTTAAATATCTACATCTATATATAGATGTAGATATACATATAGTTGTATAGATTATGAGCTAGGGTTCACCTATAGTGCTTTACAGCAACTTGTTAGGGTTAGAAAAAGACAACATGATTTCTACAGCGATCTTTGCCCTACTGTATCCTACCAGATCTGCAGCATGCTCCACGTAAATGTTGTCAGAGAAGCAGATGCTGGAGACCACGTCTGGAGGAACATCTCCCCTCAGACACGGCTGCTCAGCCTGCAGCTGCTTCAGACGTCTGATGGGGAAAGAGTCTTCTGTACAGATGTACAGAGCGCCTGGAACACAGTTACAGCACTAGAGTAAGTGCTGTAGTGAACATCATGTACAACAAACAAACAAACAAAACCAAAAAAAAAAAGATAATGAATAACCTTATTTTTGATTTTTCTGATTTTTCTTTTGTATTTCTGATTCCTAGATCTACTCTGCACTCTCTCCAGTTGATGTTTTTCTTTTGCAGCAAAAACGTTGAAACTTGAAACAGGTTGGGAACCGCCAGTGCACTAACCAGAGCCCAGTCCTCCATACTGCGCTGGGTACTGTACTGAGAGACAGAGCTGCAGGGCCAGCTGGCTCTTCCCTGCTCCACTGGGCCCTGCCAGCTCAGTAAGACCCCAGGGCAGGAGGCCTCCTCTAAGCACACCATCCAGGACCGGACACCCCAGCGACACACGCAGTCCACAGTCCCACTCGGGACACTCCCCGCGGTAAACCTGTAGAGCTAACAGATTAATATCAATTATTATAGATAATCAACAATATACTGCTCCCACACGTGTTTAACTCAGTGATAATATTCAGTTAGTTAGTTTATCTTGTCTGCAGAATCCCTCCCCATCTTCAAAAAACACTTGAAGACCCACCCACTATTCTGAGAATAGCTCACTTACTTGTTGAATTTCTTGATTTGTGTTATTCTAGCTCTATTGTTGCATCTAAACTAGAACACACGTTTTTGAGATGTACTATCCCTAATGTAACTTTAATGAATTAATTACTCTTCATTCTGACAAGTTTGTTTTTAACTAAATTGTGCAACACTTGTTCTCACAATAATTGCTAAATCCCCTTGGCTACAACTGTCTGCTTAATGCAAATGTGAATATTCATCATCATCTTACCAGAAACAGGCGGGTTTTTACAGAAAATTGCAGCTACGGCGGTTTGAAGATGATGAACGTCAGATACAGACAGTCTTGTCAGCCGCTGCAGGTCGGGTCCAGAAAACTTGAGTATGTCCCCGGCTGCCCCTATGTTAGCTTATGCATATACCGGTACATACAAGTTATATACATGGTTGATCGTCACATAAGCTGGAAATAAAATAAATACACCCAGGCATAAAAGCACTCTCATGGCCTACTTACCATTCTTGACTGCTATGATGATTCTAGGATTCAGTTCAAGTTGTTCCAAACTCATTATTTTGTCACCAATATATTACTATTAACTAACTATATATTGTTATAATAATAAAGTCATGCACACACAAACTCAAATATTACCACACATTGTCACATTGCGTCATCACATCGCGCTAATGCAGAACATTGGGTTCAATCCATCGCAGTCGTAGGGGTGCGTTACGATATGTTGTAATTCAAATTCAATCGCTAACTTTTATACAACATAAAATAAATAACTATGTAAAAATATAAAGTATTATATAAAAAGGAAAAGAAAATACATTTTACTGGGCTGCTCGATCATTATATTCAAAGTCCTGATTACACAGCACCCCTGTAAACAATTAACTTGTCTAACGGGTACGTGCGTCACATTTCTGAAGCCTAAGCAACAAAAACAAAAAGTCAATACAGTAGGATACAAACAAACGATACTTTTTTAAGGTTAAATGTTGACAATGTGGCAAACGCCGTCCTTAGCGACGAGTAGTTCACGTCGAAGAAGGAATACGCTTTTATTCTAGTAAGATAACACTGCAGTTCAGACAGTTAGGGCTTAGATAACAGCTTTCAGCGCCAAACTATTTAGTCGCCACTGGTTTATAAAGTAACGTTAATCCTTTCTTGTGGTTGTACGTCTCCGTCGGTAAGTTATCATCTGCAGGTGTATCGACTACCAACACCGACATTGAAGTTGATATTCATTCATAATAAAGAATATTTGCATCTCTAATGGGCGTTTGCCTTGTTATGGCCTAATGTTTCCGTTTGATTTGTGCAATATCTTTCTAAATATATGTGTTCCAGTAAGACCACTATAAGCAAGTATTTGACATTTGCAAAGCAAACATTGACCTTTAAAGCGGCTCTTTCGGTCTAATGGACTCATACATTGTCAAACTGCTTCGTTGGTTTCCGGTAATTCATTTGAGATCCTCTAATTTAGTTGCCATTGTTTACTACCCTGTATAATGTAAATGTCAATCAAAATGTTACCGTATAAGTCATCAGTGGCTGCTTTCATCCTAATCGCCTCACAATCCCCTATGTGGATGTTATTTGGATAGTGTATGCTGTGAGAATCGAACCCATAACCCCTGAGGTGCCGACTCCACGCGCTAACCGTTGAGCTACAGTGAATTGTTGCATACGTTTGAAACCATTGGCGAATTTAGTACTGATTGTTGTGATGATGAAATTTTGATTACTCAACGTTTTTGTGTTATACTGAGTAGTAGTGTTTGGTAGTCAGTTATGATTATGTTAGGAATTGGTGTTGATTTAATAATCATCCTTGTTAATCAAAATATTATAAACATTCCTGTTGCAGTATTGTTGCAATAATAATATGTTAACTATTATCATTAATAATTTACTATTGAGTAGTGTAGCTTTTATCCAAAGCAACTTAGTGAATTGTATTTAGATATGTCAATCAATGGAGCTGGTATTGTTTATAATCACTGTTTTATAACTGTGTTATATATGAGTATTGTGTAATCAGTAATCATTATGGTGTTTATACAGGTGATTTATCTACACGATGAGTCCCAGGGTGTGCAAGGCGTGTGGGTGTGCTGAGATCGATCTGGACCAGGCCAGGGGAAATGCAGTTTGCACCAGCTGTGGTTCGGTGTTGGAGGACAACATCATCGTCTCTGAGGTCCAGTTTGTTGAAGGCAGCGGGGGGGTCACCTCGGCTGTGGGCCAGTTTGTCTCTTCTGATGGTGAGTCGTTCTCCCTCCCTGGTCATCATTACAATCAGGGTGGACAATTAACCACTGCTCATAGTCCAATGGCAGATTGATTTGACCATTTAGTAGGGAGAAGAAAATAAATAAGGTTTCCATACATTTTAGGACTCACAGATAGACATTATTCCTAAAGGACCCCAAATACAACACCAGGCTGATTCCAAGCTTAAGACTCCAGTGAAAGATGGTCATGAAACTCTTCACTATTATCATTGTCTACATTTGCACAATGGCAGCTGTAAAAAAATACATATATGTATCATAATTATTACATGTATAATAGCACTGTCTGCCAGGATTTGAACCTGGTCATCACATGGCATATTGATTAGATGGTTAGGACACTAGTAGGTTGAGCTATTCATTTCTACACTTATCATTTGCATCAACATCTTATAAAGTACTTTGATAACAAGACTATTGATTCCAGAAAAATCAGGAAAGTGAGGAATTAGGCTGCTGTAAATCTCTAAAAGTATCCGTGATGTTCTCACTCTTTCAAATTTCTGGGGTTTGCATAAATAGATTTGTGCATCCATTACATTGTCATTAAGCACAAAGTTGTCCTTAAATATTGTGATTTACGCCAATTTAAACATTAAGCAGGCTGAAGGTGTATAGAAGCAGTCTGGTTAAAGCCATCTGAATAAACACCGAGACTGCGAAAGGAGGATGGTGCCCTTTAACACCAAAACACTTCCGAATCCAATTGTGAACATTTAGTTCACGTTTAATAGAACACAATTCTGAAATGAATACTTGGATGGATAAGAGACAGAAGGATTTGAATATTTCACGCTAACCTGAGAGGAGAGAGGCGGGATTAGACAAGCTTTTACTCCATATACATTTATTCAGCCTCTGCCATTACATAAACAGCTTAGGTCTGGAAAAGCTCAACATAGTAAAGAAGGGTCTTATACCTCTCAATGCCTCTAGGAGTGCTTCCCATAGAGAGCCCTTTCTCCCCCCTGTCCTCCAACCAGGTAGGGAACCAGCAGCTCCTGGATGGATAGCATGGATCTGGATCTATACAATCCATCGTCTGCTTCAGTTAGACCAGATTAGTAACCTTGGCAGAGTTCATGGTGGAGTTCTGGGTGGAAACAGCACTGATTGTGTTGGACACTGGTGGCTTGGTGGTAACCGGGGTAGTAGACTGGTTTTCTCTGGCAGGAATTTTAAACTTGAAGAAGTCTTTGAAGTACAGAGCGCTCTTGCCCATTGATTGATCGTTATGGTTTGGGTTATTCATATTTTTCAGCTTTTGTGAGGATGGTGCATTTATTAATTGAGGGAGGTTGTCAGTATTTTCGGTGTTTAAAAGTCCCTGTTCAAATGTGGGTGTGCCAAGAACGAGTTCACTATTTGATCTGTACTGAGGCTCTACATTGCTTGACATCTGCCATTTCTGGACACCGGATTGGTTTGGGTCCTGGTTCCCCACATTAGTTTGGACAAAGAGGTCAACACTTTCCACATGGTTCACTGGGGAGTTAGCATCAAAGCTACTGGTTAATGAGTCGTCAGTCAATGATGAGAGGTCATCTCTCCCAGCTGGAGAGGAGGCCTGGGGGGAGGACCGAGGGTCAAATCCCTGCTGCCTGGGCCAAGGGTCGTGGACGATGTTTGATAGAGGAGTATGAAATGGAGAATTCTCAAATGGACACTCCGGAGGCATGGTTGAACCTGAAACACATGAAAATAGTGTGAAAACAAAATCATGTTTTAGAATGATTGTGATGATTATGAGGATGGTTAGGGTTGACCTTTAGCCCCTAGGATAAACCCAAGTCCTGGCGTGTACATTGGGAGGATTCTGTCCACAGATAGCCTGCTGATGGTACTCAGTGGGTAGAAGCACCTCACGGTCAGCCTGGTTCACAAACATTGTTTATTTTTAACTATCAAATCAATCCAACTTTATTCATAAACAGTTTGTGTTAAACTGCAATACAAACTAAACATTTGAAGCAATAAACAGATTTTTTTTTTTGCAATGTTTCTGCATTGATGATAGGCCTATTTGATGGAAATGACAGCTTGTGAACCATTAACAGACTCTCCTGGGAACTACAGGGCAGTCATTCAAAATGGTATTCTATTTTAAATATTCTTCCTTTGTGTTGATTCATTGAATATCAATGTACATTTAAATATTGATTACAAAAAAAAAGTGATTAATTACAAATTGTGCAATTTAGAAGTATTAATCCGCTGGTCCAATTAACAGGACTAAAAGCAAACTGATCGTTTTGACCCCTACCTGAATTTAGAGTCCCTGGTGATGAGGGCCATTTCGTCGGCAAGGAGTTGCCGGTTGTAGAGGATCTCGTTCTCGTAAGCCAGGAAGGTATCGCCCACCTGTCCACAAACCATACAGCCCTCAAAAATTCAGATGAAATCATGGGCAACTAAGGGACATTCAGAAACAATGCAAAGAAAGGATAATTTTGGAGTACTCATAAGGGTCCGAGTCATTTAGAAGTGGTATACTTGACGGGTTAGTCGTGTTTTTGTCGTCGGGTTAGGGACATCTGCCTACCATCATCCTCGTTCCACAAGAATTGAGCCTGAATTCAAACAGAGCTCTGGATTGGTCTGTTTGTTTCGGTCTACATGATCTGTCCAGGAGGGTGGTGCTGTCGGGCTGCACTCTTGGTAAGGTCACAGTGGGAGTGGTGACCACTGTCATGGTCCCATCTGGGGAACACACTGAACACAGAGACAAACACTGCACTAGTTCCAATGCTAAATGTAGTACTTTGTCTTAACTATTCCCACCGACTCCGTTTGGAGGCACTCCTTGATTTAGTGGTCCCTCCAAACAGAAAGGAGGGGTAAAACCCTACAAATGTGACAAAATCTGATTTGTTCAGATCTCAGTCCTGAACTGACGGTAAGGTCAGTAAGGTGATATAACTAATGGAGATACATTACTAGCTAATATTTGTCGAGTGATACATAAGCCAATCACGGTAGAGGTGTTGGGTTACTTTACCTATCAGGTCCCGTGTTTGAAAAACACAGCGTTCTGAAAGGGTTGATTGAAGAGCAAGTGTCTTGGCATCCCTCACAAGAAGCTGGAACATTCCATAGAAGTCTTGCAGATTAATGTCCTAGAAACCAATTAAATAGTTCTGAATTAGAAGTGTTGTAGAATCCCTTTTTAAAATGTGACATGTATGTTTATAAAATGTTTTGCATTAATTTCAGTTTCATTCCTGGATTATTTTTCGATCTTAAATATTTTTGCCATTTGAAATGTATCACTCTCTATCCTTGCAGGCTTCTTCAAGTTTGTCAGTTTCCTAGATTACCCAGAATTACTTTCTGCACACTCTGCCCGCTCTTTCATGAGCCACAAAGCCAAGCTGATGCATTCTGGATGTACCAGTTCGGATAGCCTTTGTTTGTCCTCCTCATAAATGACTTGCCGAGCCGGTGCCAGTGAAATTATTCTGCAAATGCAGACTTGGATAGTTCACCGTAAATCTCTACTTGTCAGTTCGCTTAACCTTTCCTCAAGTTTGGATGCATGTTCATTTGTACAACACATCATCTTCTTATTTGGACCGAGCACAGAATCACCAACACCGAACCATAAATGCAAGCACGGGCATAGAGACCCACAGCAACTATTTCATGCACAAGTTAATACAGGCTTGACTGCCAACCATGGGGAGGCAGCCATATAGTGTGGTGGTAGTGTGGTGAGCTTATACTTCGTAGGTGTAACCAATGGAGAAAATGGGGACTTCCAAGGTGATGCTCTGGCTGTCGTTGTATAGCCTGTACCCCCTTAGGTCGGCCAGCTCTGCAGTGAGAGGGTCAGCTCCGACACCGATCTCCCAGAGGAACTCCATGTGGGGACTCTTCCAGAGGCTGAAGGTGATGCCTGTCAGTGTGCACTCTGACCTGGGCTCAGGAGCAACTGCTCAGAGCAAAGAAAATACAGTTGTCCAGTTGTTTTGACACGAGAAAGGGTTGTTGTGCAGCATTATAACTTTTTTGGAAGATACTCCAATGTTCTTCTCAGTCGAACTTCCAAGTCACGTTGGATAAAAGAGTTTAAATTGCTAAATGTAAGCAACGACCACAAACCAGAACATACAACCACATGCAGCGGTACTCACATGCGTTGTCGAGTTGTGCTGATACAAAAGTGTAGTGGTAGTACGATAGTCTCTGTGGCAGGATTGTTAAAGTGTAGTTCAGGTTCATGGAGTACTGCACATGTCCTTGGTCGAGATGCTGTCAGAAAAGGAAACAGTCAATTTCATAGCCAGAGCACCAACACACACACACACACAACACACCACACACACACCTTGGTGAATTTTAGATGTCACTAGGTAGTTTTGTATAAATGCTACACGTGTCTGCTAACTGTAGAAATTATGAATGACAGACAGCAAGTGAAGTAGGGCTACTCACCATCCTGTGCACTACCCTGCTGTCAAAGGGGACATGTAGTGTGTAGGCATGGCTGCCGTTGGTATTGCCAACCCTAGTGATGCTGTATTCAGCCGTCACAGCAACGGGCAGATGCCGATCGTTGACTTTGACTTCCACCAAGGTCACGTCAAAGGGGATGTTTCCCAGGTACACCACAAACACACGCTCTGCATGCATCGTTTCTAAATCAAAAAGAATACAACACAGGGGTTTCTTTATGCAGAGATAATACAACGGTGTACACATATTTACCTGCTTTGTAGTTTGTGTGCGATGTTCAATACGACTAGTTAACAGTATATTCAGGACGGGTTAGGTTTTAATAGGTTTGAAATTTGAACCTGCGATTGCTGCAAAGTGTGTCGCCTATGTGGTTAGCGCACTAGCTGCCCTATTCAGGTTAAGCTAACTCTTAATTCTTGGGCTTACCATCGAGGGTGAAGGGGTGTCTGCAGCGTAGCGGGGTATCCAGGACCTTCACCAGTCGCTGCCTGGTCTCCACCTCGCTGCCGTCGTCGTACAGCATGGAGAAGACATGCTCGTATAAGAGGAAGATGACGTACGTCTCCCTGTAGACGTTGTTCACCACCATACTCTGGATAAAACCATTTGGACACATGATGAAGATTCAACCCCTCATCTAGTTTAGTCATTTTCAAGCCATGCAATTCATGGGGGGATTCCATGTGTGGTTACGATGACAACCAAAAAGGGCAAGAGAACTCTAGGATGAGAGACATCCGATCATTACAGGCAATTTTTGGTCTATTAACCAGTGATGTGACAATCAGGAGTGTCAACCCAGATATACAATATATTGATCCGACTCCACCATCCCTACCAGTTGGTACAGTCCACCAAGGGAGTGACCCAAGGAGTTGATCCAGCCATAATACATCTGAGTGGACATGACACGCCTTGTGATCATGTCACTCGTGGATAGATTTTGGTTAAAATGAGGGCCCTTTAAACTTACCCGCCTGTAGCCACCCTTTGATCCAAAGGGAATCCCAACCTGGACCAGTGGGCCCTGCTGGGTCACGGTCCAGCCTCTGGCTACAGTAGTGTCCCGGTCCACCAGACGGCCTTCCACTCCCAACGTGATGCTCCGACTCTTGAAGCCCGCTCCTGCCCAGACCATCGGGGGCATGACCTGGGGGGTGTCCCACAGTAGCCTGGACCCATCAAATGATCCAGAACCTGGAAAAGAATAAGACAAGAATACCCTTCAGAGTAGGCTTGAAGGGCCCCCATTTAACCACTAGGTGTGATGATGAAAAGGTAAAACGAGCAGTTTTAAAAAATCTTGAACAATTATTGTCCACTCAGATGCATGACGAATAGAACAGCCTACCAGTTGGGTAGGCTGAGAGGTTGATCCATCCATCGTACACCTGGTTGGACAGTCACTTGTGATGTGACAAGTGGATAGATATTGAAATGGGCTTATAAACAAACATCACACACGGTGGTAAAACAGGGGCCCTTTAAGACCAAAGAGATTTTTCTATGTCATTTTAGATGGGAGAATTCCGAATGCTCGCTTCACAAACACATACCGACTGTACAAGACAATGAAAAGTCACTCATGACCACAACCAGTTTCCGTCGGAAGAACAGCACCAACTTTATGACCTCAACTGGCACCCCGTGTACCTGTAGAGCAGAGAGCTTTGTCAGCCATCAACCCTATAAAGACACCCCTACATCCCCCACATAGACACCGTTACATCCCCCACATAGCCACCCAAACATCCGCCCTGAGACAAGGCATGTTACCATTAAGTTATTTAGCAAAAGTTTTTCCAGAGAGGCTTGAAGTGAATTGGTTAGGCATCCTGCTCCAAGATGCCTATGTAGACATTAAGGGTTTCAGGCCAATTACCCTATAGCCATCCTGTATTCAATTTATTTCACTGTAGTGCAAGGCCAAACCCTAGTGATGATAAAAAATATATATATTTCAATCGGTAAACACATTATTTCTGGTCACTCACGAGCACAAGCTGGCTATGGGGCTGTTGGTAGGGAGAGCGAAACACAAGTCTCTTTGGAGTCGCCGTCAGACTGTAGCCCAATCTCTTGGCCTCACTGGCGGACATGATGGCAAGGTTGTTTCCTGCCAGCAGAAACATCAGCTGCCAGGCAGATGTAGCGGTTTTCTGAGCCTGGAGAGAATGCAGTGTTTAGCCGATTTACATGTTGGTGTAGAGTGTAGCTTTACAACAAAGCTTCCCAAATATACCAAAAAAAGAAAAGGACACATTTTTACAACTGAATCCATGTTTGCAGAGAACATGTTTACCAGAGAGAGTACGTCCTTTTGGATCTCCTTGGAGCCTCCATGATAACCTTCACAAGGAATGTCTTGATCCACACTGACCTGATACACAAGAATACAAACAAACATAACTAGTATCCAATGCAAATCTATCCAGCTTACTTGACACACAGGTAAACCCATGAGAATTTCCCCCTATTGGTCACAGCTTGGGCCAATAGGAACACAAATGGTTTTCAAGCTGCTGCTGCAACTGCTACTACTACTTTTCCTCTGAGGTAAATAGATTGGATGTAGTACTTGTACCTCCATGTAGTGTTCCTCACAGAGGACCTCTCTCTGGGCCAGGGCCAGGGGAAGAACACAGGTCTTGGAGAGTGGCTGGCTCCACCACCGCCCCTCAGCATCCGTCAGGATGATGTTTAGGTTGAAGGTGAAGACCTCATCATTCTGGAGAGGGGTGAATGCAAGTGGATGAGTGTCATGAATAAAAAGGGGAATGGTCAAGCCAAGCTATTTTCTAATTTAAGAGAGTTCAATATAAGATGTTGCAAATCTGACATTTGCAACATCCATAAATAAAATCCTGGAAAAGCTGGACGATTGACATAATTGGTCAGGGACTTGATGGTCCAACTTTATCATTTTCTGTGGAAGCTGACTTAATGTCAAGAGGAGGAGGGTCTTGGTCAAGAGGAGGAGGGTCTTGGTCAAGAGGAGGAGGAGGGTCTTGGTCAGGAGGATGAGCACAAACACCACCTGGTTGCTGGTGAAGCAGGAGTAGTAGGATGCTCTGAAGGTGGTGTAGCTGTCCATTCTGAATTGACTGATGGTGTAACCACAGCTCACTGCATTCTGACCACTGATGGAGTAGACCACCTGGTTATCTAGAGACAGACCACACAGGAGAGAAGGGCTGATGACACCATTGTTTGTATTGCGTGAGGCTCCTGGAAACTATTACAAATTGAAATATTACGGGATGTCTCCACCAACCTACAGCCTCAAACTGAGGCGCAGCTCTGGTCGCAGCAACATGAAGCCACAGGTGGCGATCCCGACACTCAGACTCTATCAGAACCGCCGGCTGCCCTGAGAACCATTAACAATGAGTTGAGGCTTTTTTGACAGGCAGTTTGTAGTACAGGTAGTCTGTGATGTGATGAGTCTGGTTTGTAGGTGGTTGGCTGTGTAGGGAGTGTAGTAGTTAGTTAGTTAGTTGTAGTTTCATAGGTAGTTGGTTGTGTCAGTATGTAGTTTATTACGTATCTGGTTGTGTGTGGGAGGTTCTAGGCAGTATTCTCTTACCTCCCTGATCTCCTGCAGCCTCTACCCTCCAGCCAAGCTCAACGCAGAGCAGAAACAGTCTGAAACCACAGGAAATGATTAATTTCAAACACTAGAGCCAGTTTGACAAATAAGCTGTTGAGACAGTGACTTACCCAACACAGGTGCTAGTAAATATAGCCATGGTGGGTCTTTAGAGAAGACTCCAGAGGTATGTGTTGAAACAAACCGTATGAGTACAAACATTCACTGTGTTCTTTGCTGAATGAACCTGTTGAGCTAAGCACCTGGGGGCAGGGTGTCGTGGAAACACCAGGACAGTTTAATTGGGCCAAGGTGTGGCTAATTGAACGTGATAAGGATTGATTGTTTTGTGTGGATTTCTGTTTTGCACATTTAGCATGATGACAATGTGGTTGGTTAGGAGCCTGGGAGTTTAGTAATTTGTATATAGTTGAAAAGAATGATTATAGTGAATAATAAATAATCAGATTTATTCGTGTATAAGTGTTTTCAGGTTTAGGTAACAATTTGTCTTCATAAAATCCACAACTGCGAAGTGTGAACAAGCCTTGTTTGATTACAGTGGATATCCAATGGTTGTTGACATTCCAGCATTTCAACTTTTGTATTTGCTCCAATATTGATTGTATGCTTTAAATGTTCTTAACCCCACCTGTAAGCCACTTTGGATAAAGGCATCTGCTAAATGACAAACGTAAAAGTAACGTCAATGGTGATATTAAAGGGCAACTACCACCCTACCCAGTGGTTAATCTGTCCATCATATATCTGGGTGGACTTTCCCATGTGTGAGGTCACAAACTAATAGGGTCGATTTTCAATTGACTTTTAATAGCTGATCAATATCACACCTGTTGGTCAAAGTGGACATTCAATTACATAATGTTGAAATTAGATACTCAATGATGATTAATCCATAAATCACTTAAAATGGCTATTCAGATCTGTGTTCAACACCCCAGTCACCGTGTGTGTGTGTGTGTGTGTGTGTGTGTGTGTGTGTGTGTGTGTGTGTGTGTGTGTGGGTGTGTGTGTGTGTTGGTGTGTGTGTCAAAAAGAATTTTTATTGAAAAAGCGAGATAAAGTCAATTAAAAAAATAGAAAAAAATAAAATA
>JAOPJO010000097.1:14518559-14529419 GCA_027123675.1 Molva macrophthalma
TATAACATTGAGAGTATATGTGATAATATATAACATTGAGAGTATATGTGATAATATATAACATTGAGAGTATATGTAATAATATATAACATTGAGAGTATATGTGATAATATATAACATTGAGAGTATATGTGATAATATATAACATTGAGAGTATATGTAATAGTATATAACATCCTCACGGTGAGGAAGGGGTGTCGGGACGTCTGCAGCACTCGGCTCTCTGTCAGTGTGTGAGCCACTTCATCCTGCAGCAGCGCAAACAAACAACACCTTCAGCGGTCTGCTGTCACTCAATGCGTCCTCATGTCAATCGATATTTGTCAATGTAAGCAAAACAACACACCCACCCACATGCAAGCACACACACACACACACACACACACACACACACGCACACACACGCACACGCACACACACAGTCAGGGGGTCACCTTAGTGACGATGACCTCCTTGCGGAGGATCTTCATGGCGTAGTATTTCCCCGATGAAGTCTCCTTCACCAGGATCACCTTCCCAAACGACCCCCTCCCCAGCAGACGCAGGTACTCAAAGTCTAGCATGGACTGGTTTGCACACACACACACACACATAGACACACACACACACACACACACACACACAAAAATGTATACATACAAATATTCATGTAAACACACGTTATTTAAGTAGTACAAGAAAATGTATATGATTAATAATAATGTGTTCTGTAGGTTCTGTTCCGTTAGAACTAGAACCAGAACGGATCGTACCACTTTGTCTCTGGGGTTATTGAGGTGAGGCTCTCTCTGGTCCTCCTCTGCCTCCTCCTGCTCCTCGGATCTCTGCAGTTTGGCCGCGACCGCCTGGATGGACCCCAGCCAGTCCTCCCTGAGCACACACATAGGAAAGTCTCTTGGTTCGGTTGCAGCTGTCTAGAGAAGACCCTTCCTGTCATCAGTAGATAGACCTTACCTTTACTCAGGTGTAGATGGACCTTACATGTCATCAGTAAATAGACATTACCTGTACTCAGGTGTAGATGGACCTTACCTGTACTCAGTAGATAGACCTTACCTGTATTCAGGTGTAGATGGACCGTACCTGTCCTCAGTAGATTAACCTTACCTGTCCTTGGCTGTGTATTGACCTTACTTGTCCTCAGTAGATATACCTTACCGGTCATCAGGTGTAGATGGACCTTACCTGTCCTCAGGTGTGTCCACGTGGAAGGTCCTTTCAATGACCGTGGTCCACTGGAGACAGCGAATCACGAAGGAGTTGGCCTTCGGTCGCTCTGTCTTCATCACCTGACATTCTAGAGGTGGGGAGGAGGAGGAGGAGGAGAGAGAGTAGAGAGGATGAAGAGCATGAGAGAAAGAGGTGAGGAGAGCAAAAAAATAAAAGTCACATATTATATATAGATAGAATCTTTCAGAGACCAACAGTATAGAGCAAAAGACAATGGACCAAACATGAAATTTGTCTCCTTTTAGAGAACTAGAGTATTGACCTAGAGAACATAGCTCTTACGGGCAACAGAGAAGTTGTTCAGAGGGGTCTCTAATTGGTCTACGTCCTGCGGTTGCTCCTTGTAACCGATGAACGAACCGTCACTTTTTAAGAGGAAGAACCTTGGTCGCCATGTTTTTATGTACTCTCCTGTAAGAGAGAGAAAGACCAACAGACAGATACTCAGACAGAGAGAGAGACAGGGACCGTCTTACTTGAGTACTTTTAACTGGTTATACATATTTATTATTGTATTGTCTCTTTGTACTTATTCTTTCTTGTTTCACTTTTAATGTGCATTTTGCAATGTAAATGCAGGTATCCCCATGCCAAAAAAGCTCTTTGAGTTGAATTGAATTTAGTTGAGAAAGAGAGAGAGAGAGGGAGAGAGAGAGAGAGAGAGAGATAGAGAGAGAGAGAGAGAGAGAGAGAGAGAGAGAGAGATGGACATTTTCTGTCGTAATGAGTTTATTTTAGGGATACACACGTACACAGTAGCCCAGACCATCACACACACACACACACAGACACACACATACACACACATAGCAGTTTACCTCGTTTATGAAGCCATCCTTCTTTTACTATCGTCCCCTCAGACATGACGACCTGCAGACTCTATTCTCACTCTGATTTGTTGATTGCAGTAGAGGTCAGAGGTTGTCAGGGCTTAATCAGAAAAAAGACCAGTTATTAGTCTGATAACTTCCAAACTTGCTACTTAGCTTAGCGACATTAAGAAATTCCATCAACAATTCTCTTGTTTTCAACAAGTACTACGTTATTTTATTATTTATTAATTTATTGGCAAATAATCGTAATCTTATATATCAGCAGTATTTATGTCCTTCTGTCTAAACTTGGTTGTTCATAGACTAATGTCGGCTACTCCTGCCATCTGAGAGGGATTCAGAAACAACCGTTACATCATGTACCGGACAGCAAACACATTTAATCATCCATTTAATCATAAACGTCCATTTCCAGACCCTTCTATTGACCCTCAAAATAACAGCTTTTATTCTGCCCGTAACCAAGCAACCATCACACTTCCTGTGTCACTGCAGACAGAATGAACAGAATATTATAAGTCAGTAATTATGACCAAATCAGTTCTAAAAACAATAGCGACCATTATAAATATAAAGTTATCTCCATGTTATCTACATCACTGGTTCCTAACCTGTTTGGGGCTAAGGGACAGCGTTATTAGCATTTTTTGCAATACATCTCATACAGCGAAATCATCAGAATCCAACAGGTAATTTCATGAATGGTGAAAAACATATTTGTTTTGTATGAAAAATAAATTTCATTATGTGGAATAATTGATGATTAATAAAGCTAATCATAAATATGAATAATTATGTGTTAAACAAGAACAACATTCAATATCTCTTTCACTAGCTCAGGTCAGAAACAAGAGAAAGGATCAATAACAGATGGAGGGATGATAGAGGGATGAGAGAGGAGAGACAGAATGATGGAGGGATGCTAGAGGGATGAGAGAGGAGAGACAGAATGATGGAGGGATGCTAGAGGGATGAGAGAGGAGAGACAGAATGATGGAGGGATGATAGAGGGATGAGAGAGGAGAGACAGAATGATGGAGGGATGATGGAGAAGAGAGAATGATGGAGGGATGAGAGAGGAAAGACAGAATGCTGGAGGGATGATGGAGAAGAGACAGAACAAAAAGGGATGATAGAGGAGAGACAGAACGATGGAGGGATGATAGAGGAGAGACAGAACGATGGAGGGATGAGAGAGGAGAGACAGAACAATGGAGGGATGATAGAGGAGAGACAGAACGATGGAGGGATGATAGAGGAAAGAGAACGATGGAGGGATAATGGAGAAGATTTTGTTGCACTAGATGAAGACATCACCACTACAAGTACACCTTTCACTCGGTACTGCCCCTGAATATGAGGTCAACAGGTGAGAGAAATTAGTTTACCTGTGTATAGAAGAGCGAGGTCAGAGGTCAGGTACCAGCAGTAGGACAGTAAAATATCCACAACAAGGCAAGCCAGAGAAACACTCCTTCAACTCCTCACAGGTGGTGTCCTGTCAGTCCTCCCCTCTCTCGCCCTCCTCCCTGCACCTTGGTGTCTGCAAGGTCCTAGCTCCTACCTGTCTCCATGAAGGACCCTTAACTCATGGGTCATAGAAATGTCACAGTGGTTAAAGTTGAATAAAACCATTAATGGCTCTCCAATCCTCTTTGCTTATTTTCTCTTCTCCTTTCCTACCCCTTCTCCCCTCCACCTTCCCTCCCTCCTTACCTCTCCTCTCCCCCCTTCTCTCTCCTCCGTTCCTCTCCTTTCATCCCATTGCCCCTGACGATGGCATCAGTGTCAACAACAGAACCAAAATGGCTTCCATCACCTCCGTCTCACGGCTGGTCTGCTCTGGGGTTAATGCTGTGTTTGTGATGTCACAAAGGTCTTTTCTAGAGGTTAATGCTGTTTGTGACTATCAGAAACATTTTCTCTGGGGGTTAATGTTGTGTTTGTGACTATAAGAAAGGTTCTCTCTGCAGGTTAATGCTGCGTTGGTGACATCAGAAATGTCTTCTCTAGAGGTTAATGTTGTGTTTGTGAACATCAGACGGGTGTTCACTGCAGGTTAATGCTGTGTTTGTGACCATCAGATGGAACCAAGGGTGTGATTTCCAGTTAGAAAACGCTTCAGGCTGAAGAAATAAGCGCTGCATCCAGGAAAATTATTGCCTTCCTCCTAACAGTCAACTTGAAATACTAGTTAACTTGAAATATTATCATACCATAACATAATATAACTAATTTAGCATTACATAATTCATTCCTTTAGCAACTGCTTGAACTAGTTTCTAAAAAAACAACTAAACGGAGTGCAGGGTAGGTATCAGACCACAAGGTGATTAGAAATGCATTAGTGATAAATTATTCAAAGACAAACTATATACATCCCTGAAGACCCTTAATGACCTGTGGCTGTATTTATTACATATTGCAGTTGTTACACTCTGAATAATGGGACATTAATTCAGGTGCAAGATGATTTTATTTTTCACAGTGCCAATCCATAGAAAAACAATGTAAGACACGGGAAGGCAATCTGCATTGTTTCGTTCACGTGCGGTCTACACGGGTCTCTTGTTCGTGTAGTTCGTGTAGGCGAAAAGGTATATCGAATTAACTAATCTTGAGATTTCAAGTGAGATTTCCAAATAATACAAGGTGATACAAAACTCATTTAAATAATACCAAAGTATGAAAAATTGTAAAGGGGGGGACAATACTATTATACATAAACCTATATAAACAACGAATGACCAGGGCCACACCCTCCCCTACTTAAATTTAATCACCTAATAATGTACTAATAGTGTATCTGCCTGGATTATCAACATGGTTATGCACTAACTGTATTTACCTGTCCAAATAAAAGCATTCGTCAACGTATTTTCATCACATCGTGAAGCAAATTCTGCTCAATCGAAACAAAATACAGTCTTTTGGAACAAACCATTTTTCCATAAAATCCATAAACACATTTACTATTTTTCGGATCGCTCTCCAGTGTAACTAGACTCAACAATCGGCCAACACTTCCCTATAGCCTGTTACCACACCCATTTCTTATTTCGTTATCCTCATAGTTTCAATTTGACACTATTACATGTACATTAATCCAAACAATATATTCCATTCGGTTTCTTTTTGTTTTTCTTTTAGTTACACTAGCACACTGTCTGTATTTCTATGGACATCCAAGGTCTCCACAGTTGCTCGATACAAGCTGTTGGTGTACGTGTGTCCACCACAATACTGTCCATCCCAGCTTGTTTGACAGTAGGTTGCCCCAGCGTATCATACGTGAGCATTGTCGTCGTTTGATTGCTCAGGTAAGGCGTGATGATCCTCTGCTGCCTGAAGGTCAAGATCCTCCTCTTCTCTTACATCCTCTTGATCTGGCCCACTGTCTTGTGCTTGAAGGTCTGCCACTTGTTCTCTACAGATTTCAGTCTCAGGAGTTGGAGCACTGCCTCTACCGGCATGGGCGAGTCGGCATGAAAATCTCAACACCAGTTCACCTTCTTCCTCACTTTCTGTGTCCGTGACCTGGGGTGGTGGCTGTTGCTGAGCTTTTCCTCTCTCTCGTCTCAAGCTTCTCTTTCTCTTGTCGTGTTCTTTTCTCTCCATGTTTTCTACAGGCAGGCTGTCACATGGAAGAAGCAGATTTCTGTGTACTGTGCGGCGTTTACCACCTCCTTCTGGTTCAATTTCAGAAACAGGAATGTCAGGGCTCTTTTGACAAACCACCACATACACAGCATTTTCCCAGTGTGACCGAAGCTTGCCAGGCCCTCCTCTTTCAGACAGGTTGCGGAGCAAAACTCTGCTGCCCTGGTGAAGTTGGGCCCCATAGGTCTTTTGGTCGTAATATCTTTTGCCTCTGGACGCTTCTTTCTGAGCTGTTTTTGCTGCAATCTCATAGGCCTCTTTCATCCGTGACTGCCATTTTTCCACATACTCCGCATAGCTCATTTGCTGTTCTTGTGATGGTAAGTCGAACAGGATGTCAACAGGGAGTCGGGGAGTGCGGCCAAACAACAAATAGTAAGGGGAGAACCCAGTCGCTTCACTCCGAGTGCAGTTATAGGCATGTACTACTTTTCAATGTCAGTAAGTGTTCTCAACATACCCAGCAGAGTTCCGCTGAAACGTCCACCTGTCCATTTCCCTGCGGGTGGTACGGGGTTGTGTGGGAGCTACGCACACCACAGACTTTTTGCAGTTGGGCAAACAGCTGATTCTCAAATTCTTTGCCCATGTCGCGATGAATGCCCATGTCGCGATGAAAGCCAAAGCGGAGAGCATAATGGTTGAACACTTTTTCCACCACTGTTTTTGCTGACTTATTTTTAGTTGCATACGCTTGTGCAAAGCACGTAAAGTGGTCCATCACCACAAGAATGTATTCATATCCATGCTTGCACGTCTCAAGATGTAGGAAGTCTATGGACACAAGCTCGAATGGGTGAGTAGTGGTAATGGAGGTCAGTGGGGCTCTGGTGATCTTGCTTGGCCGTTTCCTCTTCAGGCATTCACAAACATGCATTACAAAATGCTCCACATCATTTTGCATTCGGGGCCAGTAGAACCGCTCTCTTATTAAACCCAGAGTTTTTTCTGGTCCCAAATGTCCCATTTATAACAGCATCTTGCTCCTGACTCAAACTGATGTCCTCTTGTGAGAGTGTCTTTCCAGCTGTGGTGTCTCTCACAAGTCTGACTGCATTCTGACTGACAACATTGGTCTCCTGAAAAGCACTTCTTTTCTGCAGCACTACGTACTCCACAGCAGCCTGGATAACATCTTGTCTGACCTCTACTGTACACTGAGCCATGTATTGGTTGATATTGAAAGGTAACCTTGACAGACCATCAGCATCTGCATTTCTCTTGCCTGGTCTATATCAGATAATGAAGTTCAAATCTGCCAATTCACCCACCCAACGATGACCTGTTGCGTTCAGTTTTGCTGTTGTAAGGACATACGTAAGAGGGTTATTGTCTGTGTACACTTCAAAATGTGGGGTATAGTAGAGATAGTCACGAAAGCGTTGACCACAAATTGATCACTTTAACACCAGTAATTCCAGCTTTCCAGAATGCATATGATAATTTTTCTCCGTGAGCCATATGCAATCACTGTCATCTTGCCTGCTCGTTTTTGATAAAACACAGCCCCCAGGCCCTCTTGTGAAGCATCACAGTGAAGAATGAATGGCTCTGCAAAATCAGGATAGCCTAGAATAGGTGGCTCTGTTAGACAGTCAATCAATGCATTGTAAGCATCTTGGTGGCTCTGAGTCCAGTTTATAGCTGTGTTGGATGGCGGTCTACCCCTTTGTTTTGCACTAACCTATTTTTCCTTTTTCCCTTTCACAGGCGGTGCGGTTTTGTCAGGAGGCAGGGTCAGCATCTGATACAGCGGTTTCGTCACTTTAGAGAAGTTTGGAATGTAGCCTCTGTAGTAGGAGAGGAAACCAAGAATACGGCTGAGCTCACCTACTGTGGACGGGGGGCGGTCTTTAAGTGCTTGAACAGGAGAAACCTCAGCTGGGTCCATAGTATACCCCTCTTTAGATACCATGCGCCCGAGAAAGCAAACTTTTCTTTTGAAAATGTCACACTTCTTTGAACTGAGTTTAACACCATGTTTTTGGTATCTCTGTAGGATAGATCGGATGTGGTCCACGTGACTTTCAAATGAGGAGGAGTGGACTAGGTTGTCGTCTAAATAAGTCTGGCAGAAGACATCGCGCAGGCCTCTCAGACAGTCCTCCATACTCCTTTGGAACTCCGCTGGAGCTGAGCTGAGCCCAAATGGTATTCTGTTCCATTGGTACAGGCCCCATGGTTTGATAAAGGCTGTGAGGGGGTGGCTCTCAGGGTCCAGGAAGCCCTGATGATAAGCTTTTCCCTGATCAAGCACGGAAAACCAGCAGCTGCCGTGCAGGAGGTCAAGCATATCCTGGATGCTCGGGATCGGGTGCCTGTCGGGAACAGATTTCCTGTTGAGTTCTCTGTAATCACAGCACAGCCTCAGCTCACCTGACTTCTTCCGAAGGCAAACGATTGGCGAGGAATAGGGTGACCTTGACTCTGAAATCCAACCCCGGTTCAGCAGATCTTGAAGATATTCTTTCACTTCTTGGTGCAGGGGTTTTGGCACTGACATGTAGGTTTCGAACAGTCGAACTGTCGAACAGGTGTTGTATCATGCAGTGTAATGTGCATATTTAAAGTCGGGATGCATCCAACATCATAGTCATCGTAGGCAAAAGCATGGCATTCTTCTCGTAATAACTGTCTCCCAATCTGCTGTTACTCCTCTTTTAGATGGCTGAATTCAACCGGAGGATCCCACTGAGGAGGCGTTTGAATGTGTATTGCTTGTTATTACCTCACTTAGCTGGATCGGAGGTTTGATGTTTTTTCCCTCTGTCTTTGCTTCATTGTCAGACGGCTCTTCTGTGACTGGATACTTTTATTTCTTTGCCTTTGCCTTTGGTCTTGTGTCTGTAGTATCTTTAGCACTGCTTTAGCTGTTTCCACTGACACTGAGAAGATACTGCTGATTTCCTGGATATTTTGTGCCTTTGGCTGCCACTTTCCCCACTTTTCCACTAATTCATCAATTACATTAAAACCAATAATTGGGATCGCTAGACACTAACATGGGTACTAGAAGGTTCTTTTGTTTTTGAGTGTCACTGTCCAAATAAAACTCTGTTTCTATCCACCCATCAAATGGAATCTCACTCCTGTTTGCAGCTAATGCTACCAGCGGTTCTGTTCCCAAAAGCTCAGAAAATGGCTTGACAGTACTGTATGGTAGGTGTTGCTTTCGCCAGTCATTATTGATGAGGCTGGCTTGTGCTCCAGTGTCCCACAAAGCCTCAACTGGTACATTGTCAAGGTGGCACTGGACCAGGCATCTTCTCCCGATAAGACTGATGAGTTTGTTGTGTCGTTGTGATGGGACGTAACTGGTTTGTGAGTCATTGCTGTTTATACTGCTGTTTGACTGTGAACTAGCAGAGTTAATGTATGTGTGGTCTCTTGGTGGCTTTAGTGGCGATGAAGGGATATTCGGCAGAGCAACAGAATTCACTTGGGACGTCGAAAGTGTGTGGGCTGCTGTGGGTCCCGGCTCAGCAACCCTCTCCCGTTTCCCGCCACGGATCTGTTCTGCCTGCAGCCACGAGAGAGATGGCCTTCCTGCCCACAGCGATAACAGTGTCTGCATGTGTCACCGACCTGAGCCTCTCTGCATGCCTGGCATCCTCTGACCCATCTTGCAGCTGGTGTTAAGCGGGTGTCAGCGCTGGGTCTTGACATTGAAGCTTCTAATGTCTCATTGAACGTTTTCTTTACTTCCAGCACATCAGCTTTGAGGCCCTCAATCAGCTTCGCCATCTGAGTCCACCCCTTTACTCTGTCCTTGTTTTTTCTTTGTGACAGCTCCACCACCTCCTTTCACCTGTGTTTCATCATTTGTGTCTCTTTCATTATTACTGGACTGGGGCTCTGTGTGTATCTCATTTACTCTAGGTGGCTTGACAATAGTGGTTCTCTTGAACTTGTTTTCTCGCTCTTGCTCCAGACTGGCAGCCTCATTCATCTTTTCAATCAGAACTTCATCTGTAACTCTGGGATTGCTAAGATGGGGTTTCAACTGAAAATTCACAGCCTCACTAAGCAGACCAGTCTCTAATGAGCGCAGAAACTTGCGTTGGATGAGGTCAGGGCTGAACTGGTCCTCCTCCCCCTCCTCTCCAGACTTCCACATCAGTTTCTCCCTGAGCTCTATTGCCCTGAACAAAAAGGCTTGAGCAGATTCTTTGGGGTCCTGGAATACATTAATGAGTCTATTTAGCATTTCAGAGGATGAGTCCACTTCATAATGACCTCTCAGAATGGTTCTCATTGTGGGGAGTGTTAGACCACGCTTGATTTCCAGCAAGTCTCAAAGGCGAAGGCCAGGGCTTACTGCATTAATCATGGCCTGAATGATATTAGTCTCTGTGTAGCCCTTTTTGAGGCCAGATTCGATCTGTTTGGTCAGGCTGGTGAATGACAATTTCTCCTTCTGTCCAGCCTCTCCTATCTGACCTGAAATCTCACCTAATCTTGAGATTTCAGGTGAGATTTCCAAATAATACAAGGTGATACAAAACTCATTTAAATAATACCAAAGTATGAAAAATTGTAATGGGGGGGACAATACTATTATACATAAACCTATATAAACAACAAATGACCAGGGTGCCACACAGTGCACATATGACTATATTATATGACTATCCATATACATATGACGCTTTGATATGACTGTACAGATAAAGATGACTATCGTACACCAGTGTTTACTTACGTTTATTTTGCACTTTTAAAAAACATTAATTACATGGAACGTTCTCCATCACATGTACAGAAAGACCCTGCCAAAACTAATTCAGAAAATGAAAATTCATATCTATTATTTGTATAAAATTATATATGTATTAATAAATATAATAACATAAGTCAAATTGAAAAAAATAGTTTATCTCTTGCGCTGTCAGTTCTCTATTGACACTTTATTTCCAATTTCAGATTGGAGTTTAAAATCGTGACATTGATTATCAATAACACTCAGGGTACGAGAGAGGGGGGTCTAGAAGCAGGACAGTGAGGGCAGGTTCGTGGGCTGTTGTATCAGGACAGTGTCGACTGTTTTTTAACAGGACCGCAGGGTCTGGTGGGGACAGGGGTGGGGGGTGGGGAGGGGGGGGAAAGGGCTGTAGGGTGGGGGGGGGGGGGTGGTGTG
>JAOPJO010000097.1:14575919-14591426 GCA_027123675.1 Molva macrophthalma
GTGTGTGTGTGTGTGTGTGTGTGTGTGTGTGTGTGTGTGTGTGTGTGTGTGTGTGTGTGTGTGTGTGTGTGAGTATTACCTGTGTTATTGCTGTTTGACCAGTTGAGCTCGATGGTTTGTCTAATGTGCACCCCCTGTGGTTTCAGCATGAGAAGTACACCAGCCAGCTGCAGATGGGCAAACACGCAGAGATGGAGGACCGGCCCCGACCTGAGAAACCGGAACGCACCAAGATCCAGATCCAGAGCACGAGCCAGAGCCAGAGCCAGACCCAGAGCCAGACCCAAGGTAGAATCCCTAATCCTGACCACACATTACCCTAGAAACAGGGTAGAACTATAGACAGTAAAAAATATGGACGTAGCCTCAGTGAAATTACCCATTGGTTTACACATGACAGTTATAAAGCCGTAGATTTGTCTTTAGGGACGCCGCCATTGCTTGAGTGTTTGCAACCAGCATCGCAAACGATCCATTTTTGGCACATTGAGGGCTGGATTGAGTGTCTGTCTCGCAGTAGTTCAGAAGGTTGCAGCTTTAAAACGTTGCGGCTTTAGAATGTTGCCGTTTTAGAATGTAGCATTATAAGATGAATTTAGTACAGCACAGTAAAGTCATATTTACATTTTCTTAGTTAAACAAACAGAGAATACTGTTTTCTTTCAGAGAATACGCACATCTCTGCATCCTGTCCCTTTATGATGATGTAAGCATCATCAGAGTTTCAGTATACTGACCCTCCCCCTTTCTGCCCTCATCCTGTCTCCATGGTAACAGCTGCCCCACCCATCCGAGCTGAGCTCACATTTTTGTACTGTTTCCTAGAGAGGATGGCCGTCTGCTGCAGACACAGTCCTGCTCCACACTTACTGACATTAAAAAACACATAAACACATATATATAGAGAGGCAGACAGACAGACAGAGGGAGAGGGAGATGGATAGTAAAAATGTATGTATGTGTATAAATATATGTGTATTAATATAAGTGTGCATCCGTGTACCTGTATACGTGTATAAAACACATCTATCTGTGTTTGTGTGTGTGTGTGTGTGTGTTTGTGTGGGTGTGTGTGTGTGTGTGTGTGTGTTTGACAGAGTGCCCAGGGCCCCGGCCGACCCCCCTGTATGGGCAGCCATCTTGGTGGGGGGAGGAGGACATGTGCAGCGATGGTCTTCACCCAGGTCTGTATCCTCTGCTCCCTGGCAAACACTATAGGCCTTATTCACCTAGCGGCCATCTTGGTTCCATCTTGATTATCAACACTAGCTGCTTCAATCACCCTGATAGTGTTTAGAACCAAGATGGCTGCCTGGTGAACAAGGCAAATTAATACATCATATTGTTGTGTTATTGGTATGTGTGAAGTGAAGTGTTGGTGAACTAGTGAGGGTGAATTAGTAGATATTTACTAGCTTTGGTGGTGTTATCTAAAGTGATTAAAGGGAGCCGTCATGCTTGGCTATTTTCTAATATTCAAGAATACTGCAACATACGCATGTTGTGAAATAATTGCACTCTGCAACATCAACTCCATTCCCATGAAAACTTTGACCTTTGACGTTATTTTCCAAAGCAGACCAATGAAGAACACAAATCCCGGACAATTTTTCTGTAGAAACAGAGTTGATGTTGACCAAGCAGTACTCTCTTTATTAGAAAATAGCTCCTGCCAGCTCCCCTGCAAATGAACGCTAAAGTTAAAAAGTTCAATTTCAAGTCTAAAGTGTGTCTGAACATGGTGTTGGTGTGCTGGTTGTGTTCAGAGGCCCAGAACCCAGAGCTGTGTGACTTCAGGGAGAACCAGGCCGGGTTCCCCTACCACCGCGAGGCCAGCTACTTTGAGATCCCAACCAAGGACTTCCACCAGCACCCCAAGTCCCCGGAGGCAGAGCTCCACGAAGTCCCCACCAAGGACACAGATACGGCCCTTGCCACGCAGCCGGCCCCGGCGCAGGCTCCGCGCTCCCCACCCACCTCAACCCCTCCCGTGGTCCAAAGCCACGCCTCCTTCACCATCGAGTTCGATGACTTCACGCCGGGGAAGATAAAGATCAAGGATCACGTGACCAAGTTCACCTCCCGCCAACGTAAGCAGCAGTCGCTGCATCTGAAACCACCGGCGGGAGCTCCGGTGGATTTGATGTCGGCGGAGAGCAAGGTGGCCGATTGGCTGGTCCACAGTGATGTCAGCATGATGAAGAAGCGGCCCACCTGCGAGGACGTTTACAGCACCAAGAGCGACCAGGCCATCAACATAAAGACCCTCAAAGGTCAGAGGCCAACATTCTATATATTCTATATATTCTATATATATACGTAAATAAATAAAAAAATAAAAGAATCCCCAGAGGCTGGGCTTGATGCAGTTGTAGCTATGCCATAACCAGTGTTGGAGATGTTGGGTTTTTTAAAGGGTTGTGCTTCTTGTTCCAGGTCACCACCACGAGGACGGAACCCAGAGCGACTCTGAGGACCCGGTTCTCGGAGGGAGGCGGAGCAAATCCCACCACTCGGTCCAAACCGACCACTCCGAAGTGTCACAGCAGACCGTCCAATCGGGTCAGTCTATCTGCTCCCAGCAGGCAGTCCCCACTCCTGCTGTTGTCTCCCCATCCTTTCCTGACTTACTGTCCCAGAGCCCCCCGCAGAGCCACTCACCCCCAAACCAGACACCCATCCAGGGGCCGCCAAACCAGGTGCCCCCAAACCATGGGTCCCCCAGCCAGGGGTCTCCCAGCCAGACCTCCACACAAGGGCCACCAGAGCATCTCAGCCAGCAGGCCTTCATCATAGAGTTCTTCGACGACAACCCACGTAAAAAGCGCTCCCAGTCCTTCACCCACACCCCGGCCCAGGCAGACTCCTACTCCGCCCTCAAGGCCAAGATGGAGCGACGGAAAGGCAGCGAGCGGCCGGCCTCTGTGCACGGCCACGTCCCCCCCACCCAGCAGGTGACCGTTCCCCTGAAGACCCAGGGCCATCAGGGCCACGGGACCCCCCAAAGGTCCAGCTCTCTGAAGAGGGAGAAGACGGAAGGGGACGTGCTGTCCTCTTCTTCCACCGCGCGCGCCACCTCCACCAGACCCTTTGGCAGTGTGGGGAAGAAGTCCAAGTTGGTGCAGGAGTTCGCCGCAGAGTTCCTCAAGGATTCTGGTGGACCGCCGTCTCCGACCAGGGACAAGGCGGGCCCTCCCCCCATGTCGGCCCCACCCGTCATGGTTTCACCCGCCTGCACGCACCTTCCCTCCCCCCAAGAAGGCCCCAAGACTCCCACCTCGGCCTCGTACCCCTCCTCGCCTTCTCAGCCTGTCGCTGTTTCAAGCACTCTGACCCCCACACCTACACGCCGTGCCCTGGCCAGTGCTCACGGCCAGCCGGCCTCTCCAGCCCGCCAGCCCACCCCTGCCCAGACCGCCATGCTCCCCCCAGGTCTAGTGCGTGGACTCGACCCCCGGACCCAGAGGGTGGGCAGGAACGAGGAGGACGACAGCCTGAGCGACGCGGGGACCTACACCATCGAGACAGAGTGTCACGACACAGAGGTGGAGGAGGCCCGCAACATGATAGACCAGGTCGGTCCACAGGGGCTGGGTCTGGACATTCAGAAAGTTATTTACGTACACACTTTAACCTGCCGGTCCTCTGGGGTATAGAAGCGGAGCCCTACTTATAAATAAAACGAAAAAGTGCTTGAAATCTATTTATATTGTTACGTTAGACCTGTGTTACAGGGTATGGAATATGATACATGTTTTAATGTATCATGTGTGTAGCATGTATGAAGCACTACAAAGTAGAATAATATGACCTAAACATACAAGATGTGTTTCTGACTTTGAAATACGTTCCAGATGCACGACACACCTCTTGACCTTCATCTCTACTTCCTGTTTCCTGTCTTCCCCCTGTGCTGCTTCCTCCTCCTCCCGCATGCTCTGACCTCTGACCCCTGACAGGTGTTTGGTGTCCTGGACTCTCCAGAGTATAGTGGTGTAAACTCCTCTGTTTATAGGCCTGTCATTATTGAGGGGAAGGATGAGCACACTAGCCTTGAGAGCGATGGTAGTGCTGTGGATCCAATGCATGGCTTTAACCCGGCCACTATCAGTGGCACCACAACTGGCCCGGTGCAGGTAAACATAAACCCAGGAAGATACGAATGTGTCACGTTTGGGAGAACACCACTGCATGTCCCAATCCACTGCATGACTTCCACTTAATGTACACCCTACTTTTCTCCTGACCCTCATCTAGTTGATCTTCTTCTATTTTGGTTACTTTAAGTTTTGTTCATTTCCATCATCTTCCGAGGATTCTGATGAAATGTTGTTTTGCAGGTTCCTCCTGCTAACATGGCGGGGCTGGAGGGCCCTAAGTGGGTCTCTCGCTGGGCCAGTCTGGCAGACAGCTACGCCGAGGGGGCTTCTCCCCCCTCTGTTGGAGAATCTCTGGAAGGTGAGCTTATGAGATCTTGTTGGCTTTAGTTGAGTAGCAAAGTCTATCCGAATGGCCCTTCTTCATACATGGAATCCTTTTTTAGTTTTGAATGCCTCATTGGATTCACTGTTTCCCTTAGATTCTCGCTTCCTATCCAGCCGGTCAGTGATGAGCCAGTCAGAGTCAGAGTCCAGCCAGGTTTCCCGCACCAAGAGGCTGCTACCCCAGGTTCCTCCTGGGGAGAAACCGGAGGGCAGCACCCCCAGCATCCTGATCCAGCAGGACTCTTACCCTGGACCAGAAACCCTGGAGAGAGAGCCAAGGGCTACATGCCCTCCCGATTCTGGCCAGTTGCTCAGCATCCAAGACGATGTGGACCCAGACAGCCTGAGCGACACAAGCCGTTCGGACGATGGACCCATGCAGGAGCGAGCTCACAGGACCAAGGCCAAGACTACGGCGAAGGCCTCTTCCAGAGCTCCTGGCCCTCAGGTCAGACCTGCCGAGAGGGTTTCTCCATCCCCATCTACCAAGTCCACCTGTTTCTACATCGGCTCTGACAGCCCAGGAAAAGCTGATCCACCCCAGAGCCTTAAAGAGGCCCCATCCAAGACTCCGCCCACAACTGTTCTGATTCGACACTTGAGTGGCCACGAACCCCGCAGGACAAGTGTCAAGCCCAATAGCTCGGCCCCCAACCTCCAATTGCAGGACAAGGATTCTGTCCCCACAAAAGATGGCTCCATCGTCAGGCAAGAGAGCTTCACCAAAGAACGTTCGAGCGATTCTGTCCAGAAGAAGAAGCTCCCGCACATCTCCAGCCACCCGTCTATCAGAGACATGGAGCAAAGGAAGGAGGCTGCCCAAGACGTCTTCTTCAAGGAGTCCGAAGGACCTTTGTTCCATTCCTCTGGTTCAGGTCGCAGCTCCAAGAAAGGAGGCTCCTCTAGCCACATGGGAGACTCTCTGTCTGGGGAATCAGACGTGGACACGGCAAGCACGGTCAGCCAGGTGAGCAACAAGAACACACCCGTCACATCCGTCTCCAAGAAGCGCTCGGCCATCAGCGGCCTTCAGAAGGAGAAGTCCTCCTCCAGTCCATCCATCCAGGAGAAGGGACGCCAGCTCTCCGCTCGTGAGCGGCTGTCGGAGAAACGTCGGAGCCAGGTGGGGTCGGATGCGTCCGGCGGGAAGGCCGAGGCAGCCAAGCGCTTCCACATGCGCCGCAGCGCCGGGAACCGGGGGTCCCTGGACCTCTCCGAAGGCCAGCCGGGTCAGAACTACGCCGACAACATCTCCTCGGACCACGAGACTGGCTCTCGTACGTCCAGCCGGACCAAGAAACTCATCACCCCTCTGCAGAAAGAAGACAACGGGAAGACCTCCAAGACGGCAGCCCAGCAGGTCCTGACCCGCTCCAACAGCCTGTCAGCACCGAGGCCGACGCGTGCCTCGATGCTTCGTCGCGCTCGTCTGGGTGAGACCTCGGATAACGAAGGTGCCGAGACGGACCGAGGGTCCCAGAACTCGGACCACCTTGGGGCGTCGTCTAAAGGCTCCTCTGAGAAGAAGCTCTCCCGGCTGGACATACTGGCCATGCCCCGCAAAAGAACCGGTTCCTTCACGACACCCAGCGACAACGAGGCTGGTCCGCCCCCTGCTGGGCGGACCAGCTACTCCGGTCGGGCATCGGAACCCGGGGGCCAGACCAGGAAGTCGTCGGTGGGGGACGCAAGGCAAGCTGCTACCAAAGGCTCTGGAGCTGCAGCGAAGCAGACTGCTAGCAGAACCCGAACCAATGGAACTAAATACTCTGGAACTGGTTAGTACTGGCTGCCCATTTTACCCATTTCCCCTCACGCCAATAACGGTTGTGTAAAAAACCCAATTCCATTGGGTTCTTTATGGTGAGATTAGACACATACTAGATCAGAATATTGAATTCTAGTCTGAATCAATTTCCGTGTCACATTGAGGGTTAGACGTCTGAGGTTGTGGTGGAAATCCTGAGGTTCGATAATCATTTAGAATAACTAATCATGCTATTTTGATCAGCCTCTCGCCGTAGGCAGAAGGGTTCGGACTACTCTTCGTCCTCGGAGGAGGAGTATGAGACCAGCCCTGGCACCTCTAAACCCAGACGCTCCTCCCAGCCCTCGGCCCCCTCGCAGCCCCACCGCGGGCGGACCGCCCCCTCCCGCCCCAAGTCCATCTCCGTGGAAACCGAGGACGACGACCCCCAGAACGACGTAGACCCTTACCAGAACTGGACAACGCACAGCGCTGAGATCGCAAAGTAAGACCTGGCTCCGCCTGTCATTATCTATCTAGCAGGGGTTCCCAAACTCTGTCAGGCCGTTTCCATGGTTAGCATCGATATAGTAGACTTGGCTTATGACAACCCTGTGTGGTTATGGACCATAGCAACAGTCTAGTGGGCAGGATAGTTGTTAGGGTGTTTGATCAGCTGCCAAAAGGTTCTGGGTTCAAACCCTAATTTCCCCGAAGTCTACCTGTAGGCATCCTTGAGCAAGATGACCCCTAACCCCTACCCTGACCTGCTCTAAACAACATGTATCTGGATTCACTGTAAGTCCCTTCGGATCAAATTGTGTGATAAATGACGACAAAGTAAATAAATCAGTAACCTGTGTGTATCCGGTTCCTCAGGCTCAGCCATGACCTGGCCAAAGACCTGGCCATCCTGGCGAGGGAGATCCACGACGTGGCCGGAGACGGGGATTCCCCCGTAGCCATCGCTGGGACCCCCATCTCCCCAAGCTCCCAGCCCAACACCCCCGCCTCCCCCATATCCGCCAGGGAAGAGGTGGGTCGTTATAATACCTCTCCCCCGACCCACCACATCCCACTCCGGCACCAACACTAAGGAACCCGCCCCGGGTTCTCCTTGTGGATGTACCAACTGAAATGAGACATTACTGACAGAGCCACTGTTGTATTTGGTGATGTCGCCAAGGTTTGTCCAGTGTTTGCTAAAGAAGAAGCAGACTGGTGATCAGTGGTTTGAGGTGGTGTCATAATCATTACTGATTATAATAGTATTATTTTCTCTGTGCACTAGACTGTTTTTCAGGACTGTTTGAGCTAGTGTGGTTTTTAAGTACCAGAGTTGTGGTATTGTGGTAGAAAGTAATGTTTGAAGTAGTGGTGTATCAAGTACTATTTGTGGAAACAAATACTTCTTGAAGTACTAAGTCCTGTTTGAAGTACTGTGGTAATCAGAACTATGTAAGGGGAAACCATTTCATGACCAAGAAGTGAACTTTGTGTGGTTTCTGAATAACATCGTGGTCACTAGCTGATCGTCGGATTCTCATCACCCATCTCTCCGCTCTCCGAACAGAGGCAACATCCATACTCTCCAGGGGTTCGACCATCTCAGGTGTCTATCGATGACTCATTAGTCTCCCCTGTCTTCCGATTGGTTCCCCTCCTCCACCCCCCACCCTCTAACCAATCCTAACACACCACCCTGCTTGGATTGCTCCAGGGCACTAACGTGACTTCACAACAGTTGAAACTGCACATGAACGGAAGGTTCATGGGTGTGGGCGGTAACTGTTGACCACCGCACTCCTCTGCACTCTCCTTATTCACACCTTGTCCCAGCAATACTAAAACTCACTGCATATATTGTTTTCCACCATCGCAAACGCATGTTGACTTGGATGCATGCATTCACATAGCACGGCTCCTACCGGTACTGATACTGGTCCATTGAACCGACAATGCATTTACGTTCCATAGACCCACTAACCTTCTGGTCCACTAGTACCACTCACCTACTGGTTTAGAGAACCACTGACCTACTGGTTAATAGAACCGCTGACCTAATGGTAACAGTAGAACCACTGACCTACTAGTTACAGTAGAACCACAAACCTACTGGTTTATAGAACCACCAACCTACTGGTTTAGAGAACCACAGACCTAATGGTTTATAAATGCACTGACCTACTGGCTTATTGACCTACTGGGTACAGTAGAATCATTAACCTACTAGTTTATAGAACCACTAACCTACTGGTTTACCAAACCAGTTACCCTCTGGTTTATAGAACCAATGACCTACTGGTTACAGTAGAACCACTGACCTACTGGTTTATAGAACCACTCACCTACTGGTTTATAGAATCAATGACCTACTGGTTTATATAACTAATGATCTACTGGTTTATAGAACTAATGACTTACTGGTTACAGTAGAACTACTGAGAACCAGTATAACTGCTATAGAACCAATGACCTACTGGTTTATAGAACCAATGACCTACTGGTTACAGTATAACTACTGACCTACTGGTATATAGAACCACTAACCTACTGGTTTATATAACCACTAACCTACTGGTTTACAGAACCATTGACCTACTGGTTACAGTAGAACCACTGACCTACTGGTCATGGTTGGGGGGTTTCCACCACCATGCAGGCCCCATTCTGACTTTGTTCTCTTTCCAGCTGGTCCAACATCTCCCTGAGGCTAGTTTAAACTACCAGAAGGTTCCGCCAGGTTGTACCACAGTCCTGGACGCAAACATGAATGAGGCGGAGCCCGGTTCTAAGCAGCGCCGTCCCTGGAACCGCCAAGAGGTCACTGGCTTGTCCCCTTTATTTACTCCTCACTTTGGCCATTAAAGACCACATTGTCTGTAGACAGTTGAGTGTCAAAGGCCGTCTTAGCCATGGGAAACACTGCAGTCAGTTTTAGTGTGCTGGGAAGAGGTGTTTTTCAGAATAGTTGCTGCATTATGCTGATGGCACTGTTCTGTCATGTTGGACGGCTCTAGGTGATCCTGGACAACCTGATGTTGAACCCCGTTTCTCAGCTCTCACAAGCCATCCGGGAAAACACTGAACAACTCGCTGAGAAGATGAAGTAAGGAAAAATGCTAAACCCCTGCAACGACATACAGTTACTCATTAATTTGAGGACCAGATGTTGAAGAGTTGATGGGGAGTCTTCAAACTGTAGAAACCATAACCATAAACCATAATCCCATCAATTTCTTCAATTCTTCCTAGGGTTCTCTTCCACAACAAGGCAGAGATCTGGGAGGAGATTGAGGCTAAAATCAATGCTGAAAATGAAATCCCAATTCTGAAAACATCCAATAAGGTTGGAGCTGTCCCATATTATCCTGCATTACCATCAATGAACTGGGTTACCTTGAATAGAAAGAGCCTTTTACTGACACATGCTTCCTTTCACAGGAGATCACCTCTATTCTGCAGGAGCTCAGGAGAGTTCAGAGACAACTAGAGGGTAAATGTCCTAGAGATGATTGGTTTTCTATTCTGTCTTTACTGTAGTACTTAACATATCCTCTCTCCGTTACTGTAATACCTTGATTTAATGTACTGCCTTTACTTTAGTATCTTAGTTGAATACCAATTCTCTGTTTCTGTAGTACATTAGCTTAATGTCCTGTATTTACTGTAGCACCTTAGTTTAATGTCCTCTCTGTGTTGCTGTAGTCATCAACACCATCGTGGAGCCCTCAAGCCTCCAGGTAGGGGCCCTGGGGCCCACGTCGACCAGCCAGACGAGGCCCTCGGCGCGGGACAAGAAGCCGACCAGCCGGCCCCTGGGGGACCGGACCCGCGGAGGCCCCTCTTCGTCCAACGCCAACGAAAGCACCAAGCGGTCGTCCCGCGGGGCCGGCGGTGGCGGGGGGCATCACATGTCCTGATCAGGCCACCGTAGCGCCTCTGAATGGGGGATATGTTTGTTCGTAGCTAGTAGCTATGTCCCGCCCACTGGCTGATGACTGACAGCCTTTTAGTACCAATGGTGTTGAGGACATCTCATCTAGACCTTCAACAACACATGTCTGTAAGCATCGTCTGTGGTGCGAACAGAATACAGCGTCTCTCAACGTCCATCTGTACTTTGTATCCTTTACAGAAACTATTTAAGCAACAACAACCAGTAGTAATTGCTTCCACATTGCACCTGCCAACACGAATATAAACAAAGTTATAGAAAATATTGTTATGATTATTAGTCGCTTGCACTACAGTACAGTCAGTGGACCCTGTATCAAAATGTATGAAGTATATTTATTTGTGCTTTGATAATCTGTCATTGGTCTGTATTTAAGGGAGAGGGGAGGTATAGAATGTGTGTTTCTTGTTCGACCGGGGCAGATCAAATGTGAGGTGGTACTGAATGTGTGTAAGCCGAAAGGCACCCTAACGTGGAGGCACTGTGGCGATGCAGAGGCCCGTTTGTCTGTATAAACAATGGAAAAAAAAGAATGTAGCTTTAAACAAATTAAAGAAATACTCACGCCCAGACATCCCAATGCTGAACAACACGGCTTTTGCGATTCTGAATGAAAAAATGTTCACAAAAAAAAGTCCATCTAGCTGTCTCCTATTTCTAAAATGTGTCTGTAGCGTGCCTGACACAGTGGTTTATTTTGAATGTCTTGGTTTGTGTTTGCCTGGAGGATCAGGGCTTGGCCTCTTATATCCATACACCTGTACGGTTCATTTCATATCTCTTACAGACGGAGCAAGCACACCACCAACGAGCCCTTTAACCTTTTAGCCATTTTAGCTCGACCCTTCCCGTCATCTCTATGGTAGCTGAACCATTCTTGTCATTGCTAAGGTAACAGAAGCTTCTTGCCATCGCTATGGTAACGGAAGCTTCTTGTCATCGCTATGGTAACTGACCAATTCTTATCATCGCTATGGAAACTAAAGCGTCTTTTCATCGCTATTCTTGTGTCTCAATGGTCATTTGTGAAGCACAACAAATCGTCGTGGCCGAGGGTTGATGGGGTTCTCTAGGCCAATTAAAAAGCATGCTACAGTGTCACATCTTGGTTTCCAATTGATCAACTCTTCTTCTACGTCCAAGGGGGTTGGGGTTCAGCTGTCGTCTTAACGTGCTGCTCATAAAGGCCACAAAAATGGGGAATCTAATTCACATTACCCCAAATTCTAGCTGGGGATTTGAACCAGCAACCTTTCGGTCAAAAGCCTTTCACTGATCCACTCCGTATCCGTGTGGCCCCTAGGAATGTCAGCCCTTGGGAGAACGTGTGTGGGGTCTCATCTGGAGTCCCGGTGTGTGTCGAATGACCCCTGACCTCTCTTGTATGTACCTTGTGTGTATCGTGTGTGTGTTAGTGTTTGAGAGCTGCGAGTGTGTGCGTGTGTTTTAGCCGTAGCTCATGGCTCATTCACTGTACAGAACAGTACGTAGCGCTCAGTGGCCGTGGTGTGCACAAGGAGATGAGGCTAGTTCACCAAACGTGCACTTCTTTCTTTCAGTTGACCTGAGTTTGCTGAACGGGTGGCTTAGTTTGTTTTGCAGTCTGGTGAAGTTTAGATGTCTTCAACCAATGGGAATGTATTGATTTTATCACCTGCTCGGAACGGGGCACCTTATTGGCAGCTGCTGTAATGATGTAACTCTTGCTGCTACTAGGTGATTGGTCAATTGGTGTTCTACTTGATTATGCTTCATATGCATGCTACAGACAAGCTGTAGAGAAACAAGACAAGCTCTTACCGCAAACCAAACCGTCGATATTTACTAGCTATGTAACCATTACCCAAAATCTTTTTTATGGCTTTGAGCGTACAATGATGTTGTTCATCTTGAGTGACCGAGGCATTTGATTTACAGACACTCATTCCTCTCACCACATTCTTTGTAATAAACTTATTCATGCACTCCTCTGTGTACGTATGTCATTTTCTCTCTTATGTAATTATACTGACGATACAAAACATAACATAGCTTTAATATTTAGTCATTTATCAGACACTTTTATCCAAAGTCCAAATGAGCAGTAAGTGGTTAGGGGGCATCTTGCTCAAGGATCCCTACATGTTAGGCTGCAAACACTGGGGATCGAATCCACCACCTTTTGGCTGGGAGTCTAACACCCTTACCACTACACAATCCTGAATTTAGGCTTTATAATATTCAAAGAAACATTTAATGAACCACACCATCCTCCCAACTGTGAAAACTTAACAATAGACACAATGAACTCTCACTGTACTTTTATCAGTTTGACCGGAGCAGCCCTGTGGTCGCAGGAACCCTGTGTGTCCACAAGGTGGCAGGAGACTTCTCCAACTGCTCCCTGGTAGAAACCCTGCGGTTGCCTCGCTCCTCTTCCAGTTTACTGCAAACTCAACCATTAAGAGACTGCATGGATGGAATACACACATGCTCTCTCTCTGGTAACCTACACACACACACACACACACACACACACACACACACACACACACTCTGCTAACACACACACACGCGCAATGCTTCCTTGCTATTCTTTTGCATCAAATGTGAATGAAGGTTTATTAACCAAGGCTGGCCTCCAAACCCTGAACACTGAATGCTCTTTGTAATAGGGAATAGCTTCTCAGACTATTGTTTTGAATGAGGAACATGAAAATGATCAGTTGATCTTACTACCTTCACATCCAACTGACTTGTTACCTTTGGAAAAATTGCTTTTAATTACCTGCAAGTTTAGGCACTCCACTATCCGTTATTATAGGCTACAACTGAGCTTTGGTTCACATTGAAAACAATGTGATCTCTCGTTAACACGGTCTAAGAAGTGTGTGACAGACAACCATCATTCAGAAGCACAGCCACGCCAATGAGTAGCTGTTTTAATGTGGACCATTCCCTCCGACATTAGAAACGTTATGTACTTCAACAAATACAACATACTTTATATGCAACCGTTTAATAATAAATACAGTTAGTCATAGTAGACCTCATGTTAAAGTAAGTAGCTCACAGGTTGGATGACATCATAAACTGTACTGCCTTGTTGAAGTGCCTTTGAGCAAACGTCCATCTGAGTGTTTCTGAAGATTAGCTCATAAAACAGCCAGACAAGACCAGGGCAACACAGGACGGTGAGATAAAGAGATATTATATAATATAATATATTATGGGTATATATAGATAATTTAATCATCTATATATCATTTATATATAATATGTATACTATAACAATTAATTTGATGTATAATAAACTGTACATCTATCCGACATATAGATTTCCAAGGTGGCAACTCACACTGTAGCGCTGCTGGGGACGGTGTGGTTGATGGAAGCCACACAGACAGAAGCGGATCGACAGAAAAGCATCATCATTAGCATTATGTAAGCTTTAACGTAAAGCTAGGTAATGGCTCTTCACCTACAAACTTACAGAGTTCGACCACAGGTCAAATCTTGGTGTTATAAACGTACATTGGTGGTCCAACATGATGAAGGGGAATTATACAAATGATTTGTAACATGGCTCTATACAGGACTTTACCGTTTCATAGTGGTAGGGTTATTTTGAAGACTACATAACAATCAAAAGAAGGAGTTCTTAGTTGAAGAGATACGTCATCAAAGCTTTATGTGGTTGAAAAGTGAAGTATTCAAAGAGTTAATTGGTAAAAGAGGACAGTTGTGTCGTCGAAGAGCTCCATAGTTTAAAGCCAGAAGCACACAAAGCACGCGTTTTGCCTCATATTTGTAGTGCAACACACACAAGAACTGTGATATAACAAAGCACACAGAGTGTGAATGTAGCATGGCTTTGTTTATTTCGCTCGCTTTGTAGAGGGCGGAACTACCCTCGTGTAGTTCCGTCATGACCGTCTGCCTTGAGCTTAAGTGTTCAGTCCTTGGAGAGTTCTCTACTGAACTTCTGGGCCCGCTCCGTAACTGAACCCTGCAAGCAGCAGTCTGGTTCTTATCTAGGATATTCTATTAATATTATGTTATATAATATATATTATATTATTTTGCCCATTTCAGCGTTTGACATCAACTTCTCGCTTTTTTTTCACTTCAACTTCTGGAACCTTTCTCTGAGATTCTTCACCACGCTGTGTTGGTTGGAGCCGGGCTCTTGGACCTCAGACTCAGTCGACGACGCAACGGTCTTGTCCGGGTCTTTGCCCCTCCCACCACCAAGAACAGCCTCCATTTTGGCCGCATCCTCCTCCCTGAGTTTATACTCCTCTGTCTCCTGGTAGGCCTTGCAGCGGTCGATGACGGCCCTGATGGAGATCTTCTCTCTGCTGGTGGGCGAGCGGATCTGGACAAAATTCTCCCCGTCCTCTTCCTCTCCAGCTGGTTCTACTGATTCTCTGGTTTCCACTACTGGCTCCTCGGGCAGTTTCTCCACGACGACTATCCTCCGACTCTCGTCGCCGGGTAGCGCTGCCTCCCCCGAGATGTAGTAACCGTGGAAACCGCCGTTGGACGCCTCCTCTGGAAGCCTCTCCAGCCGGCTGAGCGGGAGGCCACTCAGCCGGTGGTCCAAGGACTTGGCTCTGTGCAGTCTGCATCTTCCTGCCTCCACCGGCTGAGTATCTGATGGAGGAACCCAAGAACTCCCTCCTCCGCCTTCTCCTCTCTCCCCCGTGGGGAGGAGTGGTGAGGTGTAGCTGGAGCGTCTCCTGGTCCCGCTGTCCGTCATTCCCTCCGGTACCGACAGGCTGCGGCCCACCGGTAGGTGGTGGGCCTGGGGGCCGTCGGTCAAACCGTACTTGGACCTCAGCTCACGGACGTCCGGCCAGCTGAACCCCTCGATGGTGGATGGACTAGTATGGCTCCTGGAGCCCGCCCTGGTCACCGAGTCTAGACCCGGAGCCCCAGACTCTACCGGGCTCAGCCGGGGGCTGGTCCGGGGCTGGTGGCACGGGACCAGGGGGAGACTCCCACAAACACACATACACACACAAACACACACGCAAACATCACACACAAACACAAACACACACACACAATAATCACACACACACACACAAACACACACACATACACACACACACACACACACACACACACACATCATAAACACACACGTATACGCTGCTGGTGGTGGTAGATAATCTGTTCAGGGGGGTTCTAATCCTAATCCCATCACGTCTCAAGGACATTACTCGGTTGTGAGTGTGTGTGGGGATGTGTGTGTGTGTGGGGGTGGGGGGGATTTGAAATATTGGCTATGAAATAAAATTTCACAGCCTCATCATAAGCATGCTGTGTGTTGC
>JAOPJO010000097.1:14591526-14603866 GCA_027123675.1 Molva macrophthalma
AAATATATATATGACTATTTACTGGTTCAAGTTTATCATCATGTGCACATTTATAGAAGGAGCAGTTGTCAATAAGGGCCATTTATTGATGGATTTTCCGGCTTACACAACAATGCGTGCTTCAATTTGACTACTAAGGCATCTAGTAGACGCTTTTATCCAAGCGGCCCACAGTGAATTATTTAGATGTCGTTATGGAGCAGGTAGGGGTTAAGGGACATTGCATGAGGATGCCTACTGGTTACCCCCCCGCCAGATGTCCCCCTTTAGTGCCAGATATATCAGAGTCATCATGTGTTTCAGTTTTAAAAAAAATCGGTATAATATGTCGTATTACCAAATCTTAAACTCTGTACGTGTACCTGAGGTCTCGCTCTCCTCCAACACACACGGCAGGGCTCTCTTCCCTATGCGGGGGTCCGGACCCTGCAGCCGGACCACTGGTTTGGATGTTTTGATGCGCTGGCTGTACTGACGCGCCAGGCTCAGGACCTTGCTCTTAGCGCTGTCCAGGTCATCCTGTGAGTCCTTCTCTAGCCTGCAAGACTGGCCCTGGGTCTTGCCCCTGAGCTCCAACACCCTGGGTGGTCTCTGGACCGGAACCTCCCCTCCCCACAGCTTCAAAGTCTCCCGTAGACTCCCGGCTCGGCCCTCGGCTCCGGTGGTTCCGGTTCTTTGTTTGGAGAGGTCGGAGGTTTCCTCTGTGATGATGCCGAGGTCGCCGCCTCCGTTCTCACCGTCAGAGTTGTGGTTTGGCGCGAGACCACCGGTCAGACCAGAACCAGCCGTCCTGGAGCTTCTGGCTGCCTGGATGGGGGTCTCGCGCCTTCGCACTGCGGTTCTGCTCAGGTCGTGCTCCATGGTCTGCCAAATCTGGATCATTTCAGATGAGGACCTGAACTCCTCTTGCAGCACGGGAGACGTGGCCAGAGCACTGGAGTAGCCAACACTCCCGCCTACTATAACCGCAGATCCCTCCTGCTGATAGGATACAGCCTTCATGTTGAGGCCCCCCTGTTCTTCAGAGTCTGGATCTCCAGGGGCTTGGTCGTTGTCGTCAGCAGCAGAAGGAGAGGGCTTCACCTTGACACCCTCACCAGGGTGTAGGGTGTCCATGGGAATGCAGTTAAAGTGGCTGACGGAGTTGCGGACCAGCCCCTTGGGGATGGAGGTTAGGCTCTCCCGCCGCCGGAGGCAGAAGGCCGGGTCGTGGCTCTCGGCGACCTCGTAGTAGCTCTTGATCTTCCCGATGAGCAGCTGGTCGTGTTTGGACAGGGTGGAGTCCCTCCGCTGGGGAACTCCTCCCATCACGCCACCGTCGTCATCCCGCGGCGACAGCATGTTCGTATCGGCCGGCCGGAACACCTCGGGGGTGTCCGAGCATGGGCTGTTGTTCTTGGGGCTGAGGATGCTGCCGGTGCGACTTGGTAACCGTGGCGACAGACAGTTCGGGGAGCAGGCGTCGTCGGAGGCCAGGCTGGGTCGCCGGGTGCTTCCCTGGAAATGCTGAGCGATGGCACCGGCCCGACTCAGGACGGAGGTCGGGAGGATGCTGGTGGCCTTGGTCCCCTTCCCTGCCTCCTCGTTCTCATCCTCTTCTGAAGACTCCTCGCTGCTCAGGGTCTTGGAGTCGGAGTCCTGGGTGGCGGAAGACGGTTCTTCCGGGGTCTTAGCCTCAACAGCCGGTTCCGCTGCTGGTGGTTCTGGTGCTGGCTTCTTTGGTCCAGAAGGAGAAGCGGAGATCTTGGAAGACGTGTTTGAATATAAATCTGTTGGCTTGGACTCTGAGTTCTTCTCGTGACATGACTGCTGTTCAGAAGCCTGCGAAGGAAATCAAAGGGCTCAGTGAGGCCACATCTTAGACAATTTTCCTGCCGGAAATAACTCAAAGAAGAAGATTTGTAGTTTGCTCAAGAGCATGATGTTAACCATCACATTGTGCTTTCCAAAACAGTAGAATGCAGAGCGAACACATTTATTAAGCAGTACTCTCTAATATTAGAGCATGGTTGTTCCCCTTTAAGATATATTTTGGTTCGACCTAGGTTAGCACTCGGTTAGCAAGAGCATATAGTTCAGTTCTAACCAAGTTAGCATTGGGTTAGTGTTAAGTTTAGTTAGAGCTAGGTAAGCATAAGATTAGGTTATAATTGCTTTAGAGCCAGGTTAACGTTCGTTAGACAGATTCATGCTAGGTTATGGTTTGGTAAATGTTAAGTTAGTTTGGATTGTACTAACCTGAAGCTCTGCCGGTGGCTCTCCCACAGCCGGAAGTCTCTGGTGGTTCTCTTCCTTAACGATGCTTCTGATCTCCTCATCCTTTAGGAGAAACAAAACGCTAATCACAACACTAGTCTCAGACCTTCAAGGCTGTTGGGTCAGATGTTAGTTTGCTTCTCTATGAATCCATCTCTATCTCCAGACTGTTCCCACTTCACCACTTCCAAAGAAAAGCGTTCGATGAGGTTGTCGGTATCCGTGTCATCAATAACCTGGATGATCAGTTAACTTAATTCCGAGAATCAAGCTTTCATGAATAAATATATTGCTATTAGAGAGCCAATAGAGAGATTGCAATTTGTTAGTTGGCAGACACGTTTATCCAAAACGGCTTGCTGCTACTGCTAGCCATCAGCCGCTAGCGCTAAGCTGCTAGCAGCTAACTCTTAGCTGCTAGTTAGTTGCTAGCCACTGGCTTCTCGCTGTTTGCCGCAAGCTGGTGGTGGTTGAGACCTTGTCTTTAGTAGGTTATGAAGCTGCTGAGTGGGGAGGCTGGAGGTTAGCCTGGTGAGGAGGAGGCAGGGAGGAGGAGGAGGCAGCAGTAGGCCTCACCGTTGGGTCCCCAAGGGAAAGCAGAGCTCTGGCCCTAGAGTGCCAGCAGGAAATGGCTGCTAGCATGGAGCTAGCGAAGTCCGCTACCTGATAGTCCTCCAGCAGCACCATGTCATCATCAGCGTCATCACTATCCATTACCACCTCCTCAGGGTCGTCACCAGAGCTCAGCCGGTCCATAGAAGCCTTCCTCCCACCGCACTCCTCCTCCTCCTCCTCCTGGGGTCGGTCGGAGCCCACCTCCCCCACACCGAAGCCCAGGGAGCTGCTCCTAGAGACCACCTCCCCCGGGACAGCCCCCTCGCTGGCTGCATGCTGAACACATCACACCAAACCCCTTTCTCATCATCATCCTCCTCACCCTCCTCATCTTCCTCTTCCTCTAACCTGGAGTGTACCGGACCACCAACCTTCACATCATTCAGAAAGAACCTTTCATCTGTCGTTTTCTGTTTTCCGTTTTCTCGTATTCTGTTCATCACAGTTCTACTGAGTCTGCTGGTGGATCACATGACAAACTAACACCCTAACCATTTATCCAGCCATATATCCATCTAGCATCCAACATCCCTTATCCATCCATTGATCCATCTATCCCTCTCCCATCCATCTATCTATCCATTTACTGGTGAGATGACGTAGATATAGCAGATGAATGAGTCTTACCTTGAGGAGAGCTGTGGAAGACAAAGAGACGAGACAGTGTTAAACATACACCTGCGTACATATACATATATACTGCTGCTTTTCCACAAAATGCTTACATCACTTAAACTAGATGGTTGGTTAAATGTAATTGACAATAGTCTGTTGGGGGTCTAGGGTATGCCAGGAGGTGGTCTAGGGTTGGACCAGGAAGTGATGTAGTATATATGTCTGTTGGTGGTCTAGGATATAGGGTTAGACCAGGAGGTGGTCTAAGGTCTGGGGTTAGATTAGTAGGTGTCTAGGTTCTAGGGTTAGACCAGGAGGTGGGTCTAGAGTGAGACCGGGACCTGGTAAGTTAAAGGTTTAATCAAGTGCAAACTCACCCTTGGTTCCTTCAAAGAGTTTAGTAGGTTCTGAAGAAAAAAATTAATATATAATCTATGAGGTTATATTACATTCACTCCCATTATAAATAATCTATGGAGTGTGTTGATGGAGTCCCATCAACACATTTTATGTTATATATAAAGTTACAAAAACCCATATTATACATAACCTACATAACATGATTGTATAGAAACAATAGACAGTGTAGTAATTTCTACACTGTCAGTACACAGTGTAGAAAATACAATAAAGTGTGTATATAGTGATATTTATAGTCTATGTCTTTATATGGAAATATGGAAATAGCAGTGATCTCATTGGGTGGAGCAGCTTGCCCATCAAACCCACCTGACTGGCGTCGCCCCTGACGATTCTTAGTTGGGAGCTCGTCTGTTTGGACAGACAGAGCCTTCTTCAGCCGGTCGGGACTGTAGCGGTACTTAGATGGATCTGTCGGTAAGCAAGTGTTTTTATTTATCAAACAGACAACGACATTCTTAGGACATGGCAAGGGTCGACTACATTGCATGGTATTTTAAAAAGACAAACTCAGACATAAAATATAAAGTCTGACCACAGCAAATCTAAATCCAACTACTACTGACCTAATTAATCCCAAACACAATCAATTAGTTTTATTTAAAATGTGAGTCTAGGATTATGGACGTTAGTCATGAAAAAAACACTCACATATGGAGTCCATTTCCAAGATGGCTTCCTTTGCCTGAAATAAACACAAGAGGTGTCACCTTCCATACAGCTTCATACTGGAGTGGAAATACTGTGTTCTTATTGGTTATACTGGTAACACTCTGTTGATACTGGGGATAGTGTGAGAATTTTATGTGGTACAGGTTAGTTTGGTTTGGAGGAGTTAGGTGTGACAGAGTTAATGTATTAGTTTGTGTGTTACTGGTGCTACTGGTGCTGGTGGTTTACCTTCTGAGGGATGATGGCGTGGTGGTTCTCCAGGATAATTCGTTTGATGTGATGAGACCACAGCTTCTTCTCCTCCAGGTTCCGCGCCTGGAAGTAACCAGAACACACAGAGGTCAGACCAGACCTGGGACCTAGGACTGCTACTAACTATTTAGCTTTTATCCAAAGTGACTGACAGTGAATTCGGATACATGTAATTAAGACGCAGGTAGGGGTTAGAGGGCATGTTGCTTTAGGATGGCTACAGGTAGACTGCGGACATTGGTGATCGAACCCAGAACCTTCGGCTGAGAGTCAAACACCCTTACCACTAGACTAACCACTAATACCGTACAGTTTATCAACCGCTGGCTTTTGAGTTTGAAAATAAGATAAGATGTACCTTATTCATCCCAGACAGGACATGAGGGTCAATTTACCGTCTGGGATGAATACAAACTTAAATACATACATACAAATCTGTATTTATGAGTATTTCTTGATATTCTGGGGTGATCTCACCTGCACAGTGTGGGATTGTTTGGGGTGTTTGTAATGCGTGACGCTGAAACTCAGAGAGTCCTTGGCGCTCTCGATCAGCATCAGAGTGGAACACTGCAACAGATTCAGAATCACAACCATGAGGTGCAGTTGAAGCAGACGTGAGTCCTGGACCGACGGCACTGGGGCGATCAGCAGAACCTCCAATTATTACTCTGTGTTCAGGATCAGACTCGGAATGTTAGTTGTCATGTACAAGGAATTGGCCTTGGGTTACTAGGTGCAGAAATACAAGATCCAAATATACGAGAAAAAACAACTATGAAGGATATAAAAAAAAAAGATAAGATATAAGATATAAATATATATATATATTTCTACATTCTAAATCTAAATTCAAGAATATAAAATGGATGTAAAGATGAAGTGTGTGAGTGGCGTGCTTCTGGCGGTGCTCACGGAGATGTTGGCCTTGTACACGTAGTGTTCCCCGCGGCGCTTGGTGATGAGCAGCATGCGGTCGAACAGGAACAGGGTTCGCTCGTTCTTGGCCCGGTGGACCTTGAAGGTTCCCTCCAGGACCAGCTCCCCGTAGGTGGTCAGGTCCGGGCCCTTCCAGTGGAGCATCAGAGACTGCACCTCCTGGAACCCGACCGGAACCAGAGACCAAGATCACAATCAGGACCAGAACCAGAGACCAGACCAGAACCAAGCAGAACCATGACAGAACAGAACAATAGCTTAAGCTACAGAACACCAGGACACAGAGAATACAAAAGTATCCATGCGATCCCACACGTACAAAAGAAACAGAATGCATTATACATACACACACTTCTATACATGTGTGAGTATGTGTACGAGTAAATATGGGTATGTGTGTGAGTATGTGTGTTTATGTGTAAATATGTATGCGAGTGAGTATATATGTGTATATCTGTGTCTGTATAAGTGTATGTATATAGTGTGTATATGTGTGAGTATGTACATATACATAGATACACAGTATGTGTATTTGTGTGTGTGTGTGTGTGTGTGTGTGTGTGCGTGCGTGTGTGCGTGTGTGCGTGCGTGCGTGCGTGTGCGTGCGTGCGTGTGTGTGTGCGTGCGTGTGTGTGTGTGCGTGCGTGCGTGTGTAGCGACCTGCAGGCGCACGGCGTGCTCGTGGCGTCTCTTCATGTCGTTGATGTACCAGGCCACGCCCGTCATGGTGTAGATGGCCTCCTCCACAACCTCGTAGTCCGCCCCCTGCTGGTCAGAGTGCTTAGCGATCTCCTACAGCATCCCGTGAAACCATCCCCAACGCGCACACACACACACACACACACACACACACACACACACACACACAGTTAAACCAAGTTGCAGACAGTCAAACTAAGTTACACACCAGTTACAACGCCAGTAACACACCAATGAAACACTAAACACACCAGTTAAACACCAGTAGCCCACAAATTAAACATTCATTACACATCAATTAACGCCGGTGATAAGCTTCAATACATCAGTGGTTAAACATCAGTATTATGTTTTGTCATCGAGTAAGCGTACCAAGCTGCACTCATGGAATGCATGTCCAAACAATCTTTGCACATCGTTTTCCTTTTTATCTGTCAGAAGTCCCAACCTGAAATGAGTCTGGATGTGAACCTGTCGCACCGGGCCATGCTCAGATCAACACCGCCCTGCCCTACCTATCAACAGGTGTCTCTGAGACCAGGCCTTCCTCTCTGACCTGCAGCAGAAGGTGGTATTTGAGGATCCTCTGGACCGGCTTCAGGAGGTAGGAGCCGAGCGGTAGGGAACGCTTCAGGGACGCCTGGCGCTCCCGGAAGAACTTGGCCAGAGATTTGTTCCTCATGCACTCGGTCAGCGCTGCTACCGAGCTGCACCCAGAGCAACCAGGCAGTCCAAACAGATCCAGACAGGAGCAGGTGCCACCAGACAGGAACAAGAAGGAAAGATACACTTATTTAGCCCATCCTCTGACATGTATGTCACTGTTTTCCTGGCTACATTTAACCCGTTCTACCACTAGATGGAGTGCTGACCTCAGATACCTTACTCTCTTTGAGCATTTGCATGAGCTTAAAGCATGAACACCGAGGAAGTCAAATCAGTTCCACATCAATGTTGATCTGCTGATCATCTGCTGATGTACTAATGAGGTACATTTGATTGGTCTACACGGACGTCTCTCTTCTCTTCTGACAGCTGATTGTTCTAACAGACAAGTGATCAGAGTAGTGGATCTCGAATCTGAATGTCTTCACTTACTTTGGGTAGTTGGTGCAGTACTGTGTGTAGATGTCAAAGTACTCACTCTGTAATCAAAAGAATACATGTGAATTAGGTCATCGTTTGTTACATATAGGAGGGTTTCACCTGAAGTCCCGCACATTCCAAGCTGCCTTCTTGGCGCGTCTTCACCATTATAATGAGAAGAACCACAACTGGTGCCTTGGTTATTCTAGAATCTTTGGTCAAGAAGTACCAAGATGGAGGCTTGGAAAGTGCTTTCAGAACTTCAGATCACATGATTGAGTAAGAGAAGTAAAGAAAAAAGTAGTCAAGTCACCTTCATGACGAAGCACCTGGCGATGGCGCCCGGGTCGTTGTCACACTGATCCAGAGACTGCAGGAGCTCACTGCAACCCAGTAGACACAACTAAGAACAACCTTCTAGTCCAGAACCTTCTAGAAAAATCTTGTCCAGAACAACGCAGTCCGGATCCTTCTAGAACAACCTGGCCACTCAGGGAACCAAAGATCCTTAACTCCAAACCACACCAAACTTAGGTCAACCAAATAAAACATAATCCACCAAAAGAAAGTCAACCACACCAAACCAAAACAAACTCAAACAAACTCAACCACACCAAACCAAACCAGGACTCACAGCTGGAGTCTGGGCCATACCAGAGAGGCCTGTCCTTCATAAGATCCTTCTGGAGGACCTGAAGGAGACCACGCTGTCAGCCGTTAGCAGACGGATAGGAAAGGGATGTGCATCAAAACTCTTTTATATCCAACCCCTCTAGAGGGTCTGTTCTAACTGAGGTTCATTATGATATAAACTTACAATAACTGCTGATACACACCAAAGCTAAAGTCTAGAGCCCAAGTCTAAAGTGCATCTGCTTTCAGTCCGCTCCCATGTCAATCAATGAGCACTTTCACACCGCAGACGGAGCGCAGGCTCTTTAAGGGACTTCAAGGGACACGAAAAGAATGCAGCCGGTGGTTCGAGCCCAGTCGAACGTTCACAATCTGTTTGGCGGAGGCTCGCAAAAACAGGAATTTACTCCTGGTTTCTCTAAATGACTGATTTTATTAACAGTGAGAAAATGGCATAGATTACTGTATTGACGATCATATTACCACGTTTCAAACAAAACAAAAAAGGTTTTGGGTTCGCTGGCTCAATAAGTCAGCATAGTATGCATTTATAATCCTTATGGACTTCCATATTGTTATACCTCACGTTTAAATGAAAACAATGTAATTGAACTGGCTGATTTTTCAAAACACGCTGACCCAGCTAGAAACCCAGAACTCATTGGGTGAGAACGTCAGAGATTTGTTAGGTGAACAAACCCCCTCTGTGCAAAGAGTGGACTGACCTGTTGAACTCGTAGATGTCTTCGATGTTCCCAAACAGGGCACAGACCACCTCTGGGCCCACCGACAGGTCAGCATGGTCAATAATGTGGGCCAAGTAGTCCTGCGTGGAACAAGAACAACGTGTGTCGTGTTATTCTAGGTGAAGTCCAACGGAGGGCGGCCCCTCCAGAAGCATGCGTTTGACCTAATTAACTCATCACAGAGAGCTCCACTGACAAAACCCTCCTGCCTAGCCGTCCTGACGCGCCGCGCGCCAAGCCTGTGGATGGTCCGGCATTTATATCTGCCTATCGGCCCCCGACAGTAGTGTGGACGCCCAGGCCACGCGCTCTCAGGTGCTGAGCTTCCAGCGGTGCCGGACGCGCGTGAACCGTTCGCGAGGGCCGCGATGATGACGTCATTTGCTCGCTCGACAACTACGAATTACGTTTCAGTAGGAGCGAGCAGAAACACCAGGACCACAACACCATTACCACGACAGAAAGGTGCAGGGATTGCACTCACTTATTTATTATTCTGCGCTATAGTCTTTCATCATGCATGAGCTACTTCAAGCTACTTCAAGCTAAATCAAGCTACATCAGGCTACATCAGGCTACATCAAGCTACATCAGGCTACATCAGGCTACAGCCAGGCACATTGTGCTACATTGATCTACATGAGGCTGCACAAGGCTATATAGGCCTTATGCACCTATCAGCCATTGTTCCGCATTCAGTTCTCCACCCAGATAGTGGTTAGAGGCGCTAGCTTGGTCGGTGCTACTCAGAAAAAAAAGCTGTTACAATAACATCTGATGTTATTTACCATCCACATTTGTGTTTTCACTTAGTGCTTAGTGTTGTGTTGGCTAACAGTGCCTGATCCTTCACAGTCTTTTACGTAAGAAGATTATCCCCAAGCCAGGATGTATTCAGGGTAATTATAGCCTGTGATGAGGCTGAAAGGGATACTGCAGTCATCTAGAGCTGATACTACCTCTGGAGACCCTGAATCAATACAAGCATACCATACTAGAACACAGGATAACCTGTTTAACATCCAGGTTAGATTTGTTGTGTACCAACTGGTAAGCTGATATATCCATCATACATGTTGTCCTACGTGCTGTCAGCAGAAGGTAGATTATGAAAGGGCTTCTCATTTCTCATCAACATCACACCTGGTGGTAAAATAGGGACCCTATAAAGTAAATGTTATAGTATATAATATCACATTGGCCACATGCACAGTGTTTATGTGGCCCAATACCGTACCTCCACTATCATGCGCAGGTCTCGGACGTACATGCGCTCCGTCTCGATGATCTCCATGACGACGCGGTCCACATAGCTGAGCTGGGGGATGGGCGCCATGGCGTCGCTCGCCGTCGCCACCTTCGGCTGCCGGCGGAATGCGTTCCGACCGGCCGAGGGGGCGGAGCCGTTGTTGTTTCTCTCGCCGTGGAAGCCACGCTCCTTCCTTACATGATCTTCGATTGGCTCCAGGTCAATGTCCTCGCCTGAGGGGGTGGGGCTAGAGGCGCCGGTGGGGGGCGGGGCTTGGCAGTCGTCTCTGGAGGAGGCGGAGCCGGAGGAGAGGGTGGAGACCAGGCTCAGTGGGCGCCGGTCAGCGGACGGCGGGTCGGAGCTGTCCGAGGGCGTGGCAGACGGAGCGCGCTCAGTACTCCCAATGGAGGCCGCAGAGTGGCGGGGAGAGTCTGAGGATAGGGGTGGAGCCAACCGTCAGAAACAGCTTGATTGACAGTAGAGATTATATTGAGATATGTTGATTTTGTAAGCACTAGGCTAAGCAGGTCGGAAGGATCAAATTTACATAGTTCAAAACACTAAGACCTGTCAAGATCGACAAATAGAAGAGGGATCTCTACTATCCACCCAATGACCAGGTTAACTACCCAGTGACCTGGTTAACCAACCAGTGACCAGGTTAACTACCCAGTGACCTGGTTAACCAACCAGTGACTAGGCTAACCTACCAGTGACCAAATTAAGCTACTAGTGACCAGATAAACTAACCAGTGACCAAGTTAACCTTCCGGTGACCATGTTAACTAACCAGTGACCAGGTAAACATACTAGTGACCAGGCTATCCTACTAGTGACCAGGTTACTAAACTGTGACCAGGTCAACCTACTAGTGATCAGGTTAACCTACTAGTGACCAGGCTACCTTCTACTGACCAGGTTAACCTACTAGTGACCAGGTTAACCTACTAGTGACCAGGCTAACCTACCAGGGACCAGGTTAACTACCCAGTGACCAAGTCAACTAACCAGTGACCGGGTTAACTTACCAGTGACCGGGTTAACCTACTAGTGATCAGGTTAACTAACCAGTGATCAGTTTTACTAACCAGTGATGAGAGTAACCTACTAGTGAAAACGTTAGACAACTAGTGACCAGGCTTACCTACTAGTGACCAAGTGAACCCACTTGTGACCAGGCTAACTAGTTACCAGACTAACCACCCTGTGTGACACACACTCACAAGCACGCAGACATGCACGCGGTTACTGTTTATAGCACTTTATAAAGGAGTATAAATCATGATAACTAAACAGAGCCAATATCACTTCCTTTATGTTGCCATTGTACACAAATAGATATGTATCAGTGGGCATATAGTCCGGGCCACATTGGATTAACACACGACCAATCGAGACGGGAACCGCCACACTTAACACGCAAGGAGTTAACTGAAATCTTTGATTGATTGGCAGGCTGCTGGTGATTGGGTGCTGAGGGATTAAAGGTCATACCTAAACCCTCCTGGGTGTCTTTAAAATACCTGACCAGGAAGTACTGAGACAGCCCACCTGGGGAGAGGAACACACAGGTTTACTGTAGGGATTTGCACCTTCCTCAGTATCACACAGTCCCACGTTCATCACACACAGACACGCGTTCTTCAGATTGAAAACAGAAATTCCATCAGACAATCAGATTTTTACGTGTAACGTCTGAATTGAAGAATTACCTAATCTGATGAAATTAACATAATCTAATTAGCCTAAAGTTTTAAACTAAGTAACTCATGTGTTAATTAGATGTGTTAATTAGATATAACACATATCAAAAAGATAATATTCATAAGGATATTATTTAACAATCATATTGTAAAGTTTTCAACTAAACTTTCCTTAGGAATGACTACAGAACATTCTGTCAATCTTTTAATTCAATGTCAAAATTCTGTAAGAATATAAAATATAAATGAGGCCTTTCAAAAGATTCAAACACAGGATTGGTCCGTTCAAACTTCCAGAATGTTCAGATTGGTCAGTTTAAATGAAAACTATTTTAAACACTCCTCCTGTAGCCGGTATAGAGATGGACTTTAACCTTCAGACAAATACACACACACACACACACACACACACACACACACACACACACACACACACACACACACACACACACACA
>JAOPJO010000097.1:14627337-14638871 GCA_027123675.1 Molva macrophthalma
ACACACACACACACACACACACACACACACACTCTGGGAAAGAGAGATGTAGCCTATATATATTTGTGTACGGTTTAGGTTGTTATTGTATTGCACTTTTGTACCATTTACAGTTGTATCTTGTTTTTGTATTATATTTGGCTGTTTATGTGTCAATGTTGATGGCTTCTTTTAGTTTCCAATGTCAAAATAACCCCCGTCTCAGTCTGTCCAACACGTTCCAAAATGCAATGTCCAATGATGTGTTCCAGAGTGAAGTTCTTGAAGTTGGATACTTTTATTATAGACTGTAGGTTAAATCAAACGCTATACTGTTGAATAAACAAAGGGTTCTATTACTGCATGTGAGCACTGTGGAAATACTGTGTGCTCATCCATGGGCCACACCCAGTAGGCCTCCACCTCCTTCTCCTGCTTGCAGAGGGGGTGAATTCAAAAGTAATTAATCCAGACAAACAAACCACAAAATGAGATAATTTGATAAGTTCATCAAGTAAATACATTTATAACTAAATAAATAGGATTGTGGCTCCTACATAACGTATTGGGGACACAATATGGTAAGTACTAGCTGTGACCCCCAGAGGGCACTGTCGTCTCTAATGACAATGAAAGACTGAAAATGTTATTGTGTTGCACATATGGGTTGATTCAGAATCAGGTGAAGAAGTAAAAATCATTTTACATTAATATTGCTTTTCTATATAACTTATTTGTACATGTTATGCCTGCACATTGAGACTAACAATCCTTATATGTGTGATGCATACAAGCATGGAAAGATATATTTCGATTAATAATGTAAATCAATTTGCAAATTGTTCTTCTATACATACAGGATAGCCCTACACAACAGAGCTATTTAGAGAGAATCTCTCAATCTCTCTAAATAGCTCTATTTACTTTATTTTTTTACACTTTTAAAAGTAAGACATTTCCCAGGTCCAATCTGCTTTGAACGAAGCAAAAGTGACGCCTGCTAACGGAAGTGACAAAAATGAACAGCCCAATCACAGCACGACAATAAAGTACTATGATGCAGAATCGTCCAATCAGGTTTAGGTTCGACTGGCGATTAATTTGAATGTTTTGGAAGGTTAGCAAGAAACCTCCAAAGTTATCAAGGTATGGATAATATCGTTTATTTACGATATAACGGTATTCTAGTTAACGGGGTTAATATGTAGTACGTTTAAGTTGTATTAAGTGTATTGTTTACTGCTCGTTTACGTGTTTCTCTGTATATCGCTAGGGGTCGATGGACCACCGACGTTACAATACAGCCCTAACATTTTAAACATTCATAATGTTTTCAGCACTACAGACACTTGATCTACCTAGATCTATCTGCCTTGACAAACAGACTAGTGTTCAGATGTTTGAGCTGTTTTTTACGATAGTCTATTATTTTAACTTTTTTACTTCAAGTTTGACGTTCGTCGCTGTGTAGTTATGTACTTTTCTGTGTTTATTCTTTGTGTCTATAACGTTAATCTTCGTATTCTCCTTTCTTTTTGGATTTCCTCGCTGTGCTTTTGTGTTTTCCATTTGGTTTTTACTTACTTGCTTATATTTATTTTAAATTGTATGTCATTATACCCTTGAGGAAAGCAATTGTGACCGAAACAATTTCCCCCTGGGATTAATACAATATTCAGATACTGTAGTCATGGCAGAGGCAACGAGAGGATGGCAAACCTGCAAGGAAAACATCTCTCCTCCTCAAGTCAAAATACAAGCTCTGACTTTGAACGAACAACCTCCAATCTTCCCGGACGTGTGCGACACTATCCAGCAACAGAGGCAGTATGTATCCGCCGTTAAACACGTTACAAACATAGCGGTTTAGTCAGTGCTTGAATAGCAGATCCTCATTCTATCACCTGAAGGGACTTTGATTTCTCACCGGCAGGCTGTTTGAGTCCCAGTTGCTTGTTTCCAGTGGATATGAAGCCCTGGATGTGTGGGACAGGTGAGAACCAAGGCTAAAATACATGTTCAATAATAAAAAAATTGTGATAATATAAAAAAAAAAAAAAATATATATATATATATTTGCTTTGTGTGTATACAAAGCAAATATTGTATGGTTTCAAAAACGTCTTATTTTATCAGAAATCTATAAAAAAATATTGTGTTGCGTTGGTACGAAACAGTGTTGTGTAGGTAGCAAGTTACCTTGTTATGTGTTGTGTTGTGCAGGTACGTGACGTGGAGTATGCAGGTGTCCCTGGATGGCCAGAGTCCAGGGATTGAACTGCAGCCTCTGCTGGAGAGGGCAGTGATGCAGTTCGCTAACAAGAGCTACTTCACCGACCTGCGATACATCAGCCTGTGGATCAAACTGGTGAGCCAAAGCTACCTCACCCCTACAAAACCAAGGACCACCGACACATGAAACCCTGGAATTTTTTCTGGATCTTGGCTAGTGATATGCTTAAACATAGTTCCAGATTTTAACCACCCCTTTAACTTCACTATGATGAAGTGAAAGGGGCCTTATTTTACCACCAGCGCATCAAATGTGCTGTTTAAACAATGGGCAAACCCCAAAAGACTGACTTCAGGAAGGGATGGGTGGGATTGAAAATCGATCTGAATATGTAAATGATAGCTGACAAAAAATTGACGCAAACAAAAACAAAGTTACACAATAATTTGTATAATAATTCAGCATTGTACAGAGGAACGGTGAATACAGACATGATGCTGTCCGATAACCTCCATGGTGGTTGCTCTTCCGCGCCCGGGGGTGAATTTGTGTTCCAGGCCCAGAACAGCTCTGTGCCGGCAGACATGTTCCGCTACATGAAGGAACAGGAGTTGGGCCGGAGCCACGCTGCCTTTTATGTGGCCTGGGCCCAGCACCTAGAGAGCCGGGGAGAGTTCCAGCAGGCAGAGAGGGTCCTGCAGGAGGGCCTGAGCCACAAAGCCCAGCCCCTGGCGAGCATCCAGCAGTACCTCCGGTAGGCTGGCTACACTCTCGGGGCTTTCCCACTATGGTTAAGCGGTCGGAAAATAAGTCAGCAATGTCGCAAGAACGAAATAACATGATTGCGGTGGAGACGAACAAACGCATACCTCACTAAAGATATTTTTCTGCATTTCCTGCATCTGCAAGATTTTGTAACTTGTTGAAATCTAAGCAGATGACCGCAATGCAAACATTGTGTGTGATTGTTCTGAAATTCAAGGCAGGTGTTGGGTGTATTATGATTGTCATGACGATGCTCTCACCTTCCCAGTTCTGTCCAGGTGAGGGTGTCAGGTGAAGGTGAGAATGGGGAGGCCAGCTCCCCACCCAGAAGAAGCCAGGTAGACCTGCGACCACGCGGCAGGAAGAGGCTAGCAGAGAGCACAGGTACTGGCTGATAATGTAGTGTTGTTGTCCCATGCTATGAGCAGCTAATGGGCTGCTAATGTAGCTCTGTAGGCCCATGCTATTGGCAGTAACAGGATGCTAATGTAACGCTAAAGTCCTATGCTATTAACAACTACAGTGAGTGAGCCAATCAAATCAACCTCCCTTGGCCACAGGGATAGTAGGGAGTCTTAATGTATTTTATTAATTTAGAGCTTCTCTGAGTACTCAAAGACACTTTTAAGGGTTTGAATCCAGCCCGTGGTCATTTGCTGCATGTCCTCCCCTCTCTCTCTCCCATAGCTTTCTGTCTAACGCTCACTGTATCTGTCATGAATAAAAAGCCTAAAAATACAGGGGAACAACATAAACAAAATATATATAGAAGGTCACGTTAAATCATTACAAATGAAGGGGCAGACAGATGTGGAGAGCTCAGTTGTCAATGAATGAGTGCATTGTTTTATTTCCCATCAGGCTGTTCTGTGGGGTTGAACCTCCAGCTGCCCAGCATGGTTCCGCGGGGCCAGAGCCTCCCCGTGCAGGGGCCTGGGGCCCTGGCACCAGAGGGCCCCCACACCAGCAGGAGCCTAAGCAGGTGAGTTCATATATATGTTGGATCACAAGCTCTGTTTATCTGTAATGGACCCCACTTGGCTCTATGAGAAAGGAAAATCGCTTGCACAGATAACCAACCACTTGAATAACCTGTAGCTTCAAGTTTAAAAGGCAGTATTTGAATGGTTTGTTTGGAACTGGGGTATGCAACAGTAGCACCAGTAGATCTATATCTGTGCCTCTAGGGCAGAGTTTCCCAAACTTGAGGTCACGACCCCACTTGGTGTTGTCTAAAATGTGGATGCGGACGCAGAAAAAGCTGCCTAAATAGCGATCGTAGTTGTATAGTATATCGTTGTTGGCATAAAGAAATGGATTAAAATAAGTAACTGAAATGGTCTTATAAAGTTCCTGTATATATGAAAAGACTGCTTAAGGATTTGGGAAAGAGTTTGAGGACCGCTGATCTTTGGTGTCATCACAGAAACGTGACTCGCAGAGACCCTCAGGGGGAGCCGGAGGCCGTCCAGCCGCCGTCCTGTGCAGAGGGCGCGGACAGCGAGGAGGGCGCCGCGGGGGAAAACCTCAAAGTGCGCAGCATGTACTGCAAGGAGCTGCTGACCCAGGGGATTGAGGAGTTCTGCTTTGAGGAACTCCGCGCCCAGCGCTACGCCCTGGCCCAACGGCAGAAGGTCGATGGTAATCCACTCTCGACATATTGTACATCCATAACTACAGATTGGTGGAAGTACTTAAAGAGCCAGTGGACCCAAAACCGTTTTTTGTTGTTGCTTAAAACGTGGTAATATGTCTTGTGATCATCAACATAGTCATCTATGCAATTGTATCACTGTTACTGAAATAATACTCAGTATTGGTATTTGAGAGAAAAAAGGTGTTAGAATCCTATGTTTTTGTCTCCCTAAAACACCATGTGAACGTTCCACTCTGGTGTGGGGGGATGTGCAGTTGTGTGGAGCTCTGTCTGGACAGACTTGATTTTGATGATCGCGTCTGAGAGAGTTAGGCTTCCCGGAACACCTGTGGTATAACGCTTCGGTGTGTGTGTGGATGTGTGGTGCTCCGTATGAGCAGTGGTTTATTTTTTCCAAGTGAGGGTTAAGCTTCTCCTATACAACGTCGCTCATTATAACGCTCATACACAACGATGATACTAAAAAAGCCGTGGGTCATAACATGCCCCCCTCCTTCCTAGATCTCTCAGCCCAATTTTTTTCCTGTAAATCTCATAATGTTTGAATTCTAGCTGAAACAGTGGGTTCACTTGCTCTTTAAGTAGTAATGTGTAAGGTCGCTCTGTACCACAGATTAGAAGTAATAGTATTAGTAGTGTGGTTATAGCTGTGGTTTGCTTCCTCCAGAGAATATCAGACGAATGGATGACCTTGAAGAGAAACTCAAACAGGAGCTGCAGGAGAAGCAGAAAATGCTACTGTTACGGAGGTCCCTGCCTGAAACCCTGGACCAGGTATGAACCCCCTCACCCGACTCTACCTTCCTAGGGTCTGTTTGGTCTGTGTTAATGCACTGATGGCACTCGTTGATGAGAACTCTGAAAACTATTTCCATGATGTTTTACTTCCTGTTTTTCCCCTCCCAGGTGGATGAGGCCAGAAACCTTCCAGCGGCCGAGCCGTTCCACATTTTCACCGACCCCTCGTCTGGCTCCGACTCCTCCGCAATGCCTTATGGGTAAGGAACACTTCTACCAGAGAGAAGTATCAAAACTGTGTCCCAATTCCTTCCTTTACCAGACACTTTCCTTTGCCACCAGACCCTTTCCTTTACAACCACACCATCTCCTTAGCAACTACACCATCTCCTTAGCAACCACACCATTTCCTTAGCCACCAGACCCTTTCCTTTACAACCACACCATCTCCTTAGCAACCATACCATCTCCTTAGCAACCACACCATCTCCCTGGCAACCAGGGCATTTCCTTAGCAACCAGACCCTGTCCTTAGCAGCCAGACCCTTTTCTTAGTATTCAGACCATCTCCATGTTGTCTTTGCAGGGCCGGCAGACCCAGCCCCAACTCACTGTTGAACGATGTCTTCTTGCGTCCAGGAGAGAAGTGGCCCACTACAAAGATCCAGTTTCCCTGTCCCGGTGAGAACTCACAACACACATGGCTGGTCTTTAAACAGCCCACTGGTTCACCCCTGTGTGGGAGGTTGATTAGCCATTGCAAGCCATCTCAAATTCGACTCATTTCTGACATCACAAATGTGGGAGTGTCCACCAAGATGTATGAAGAGTATATCAGCCCACCAGTTAGTACAGTCCATTGGCTAATGGTGAAATGGAGGCCCTTTGAAAAGTGACATGACTTCAACGTGGACCCATGAATGTCGCTGTGCTGGCCGTCTTGCTTAATGCTCTTTGTGCTGCTCTCTGACAGGCGGTGCCGTGGCGTCTGAAAACTCTCACGCTGTCGAGGTTTGTTGCTTCATAAACAGTTTTCGCTTAAACTTTGTCCCCCTCCGGCACGCACCTTAGAACACAGGAAGCCCTACAGCGAGCAGCTATGCATACAGCTGGATCTCTAGCATTACTGTGGTATGACTGTAGCTGAATTACTAGTACTACTGTAGCCAACTAACTAGTATTACTGTAGTATGAATAGCTAAATAAGTGACTTGTATTACTGTAGTATGCCTGTAGCTAAATAACTGGTATTACTGTAGTATGACTGTAGCAGAATATCTGGAATTACTGTAGCACCACTGTAGCTAAATAACTGGTATTACTGTGGTACGACTGTAGCTAAGTCATTAGTATTACTATAGTATGAGTGTAGCTAAATAACTGGTATTACTGTGGTACGACTGTAGCTAAATCATTAATATTACTATATTCTGACTGTAACTAAATGACTAGGGTGCTACTGTAGTGTGACTAGCTAAATCCCTATGGTGATACTGTAGCTGAAGGATTAGATGAGTGCCTAATGCAACCAAGTACGCTCCTTGTCCTCTCCAGGGCGCTGGAGCGAGGCATTTGTCTCTGACCGAGGCAGTGGTGGGCACGGTCCAGAACAAGACGCTGTGTTCCAGCCCCGACAACACGCGAGACTTTGCCGGCTCCGCCCACCTGGTGTCCACGCCCTACATCAGGAGAACGCCATCCTCTGAAGCTGGTACCTCCTCCGGCCAATAAAGCGTAGAGTTACTAACACTAGAAAGAGATGTAGATGGGAGTTCTGATGCCGATATGCTCTAAAGCAGTGGTTCCAAACCACTGGCCCGCAGACCGGTTCCGGCCGGTGAACTTGTGCCAAGGGGCCTTGCAATCAAGGTTCGGAACCAGTGATTAAGATGAGGGCTTTGAACTGCTATATTTCTAAATGAGGAAAATAATGCACTGTATTCATATGTCAGACAAAACCCCAATGCAAATGACTATAACTAATGGTATAGGTACATTACATTTTTATTTTATTACGTTATCTCACCTGATTTGATTACCTGTTGATCTAAATCCTGTTCCTCAATAGTGCACTGATTGTATATTATTGTAGTAAGTGATATACATATTGTATATTTGATAGAATCCGGATTGGTGTGTGTGTGTGTGTGTGTCGTGTGTGGTAGACAACCAGGGAGCGGTGTCTCAGGAGCAGGGTGCTGCGCCCCTTCCCCCTCAGCCCGAGGGGACCACAAGGATAAAGCTGAGTCCCATCCATGAGGCCAGCTTGGAGGCCCACACAACACACTCCACCCTGGGGGGCGCGTCCACCGAGGACACCCACACCCCCCAGACTGGTACACACCCTTCATTATACTAGTACCCACACTGGTTCATTAGACTAACTGATGCTAGTACATGTACACACACCTGGGACTCCCGTGTCATCCAGGGGGCTCTGTATTCCAGGTGAGGGCTCCCTGCTGAGGGACCCCTGTAGCGGGGAGACGAGGAAGCATCTCCTGGATCAAGTGGAGGTCAGCTCCTTCCCAGGCTACCACACCATGGGGACTCCCTTCCCCCACGTGGACCAAGACACCCAGCTCTCCCTTGGTAAGCTCCTTATCCCCTAGCAACACACCTGTTTCCCCTAGCGACACACTTGTTTCCCCTAGCGACACACCTGTTTCCCCTAGCGACACACCTGTTTCCCCTAGCTAAACACCTGTTAACCCTAGACACTTGTTAACCTTAGCTAAACACCTGTTAACCCTAGCTAAACACCTGTTAACCCTAGACACTTGTTAACCCTAGCTAAACACCTGTTAACCCTAGTGGCACACCTCTAACCCCTAGCAACACACCTCTAACCTTTAGAGATATGACCTGGTACCCCTAGCGATACACCTGTAACCCCTAGCAACGCAATGCAACACGGCCTGTATCTGTAATCCCTAGCATCACGGCCTGTAAATGTAACCCTAGCAACACGGCCTATATCTGTAACCCTAGCAACACAGCCTATATCTCTAACCCTAGCAATATGATCTGTATCCACAATACAGCCTGCATTTGTAACACTAGCAACAGGGCCTGTATCTGTAACCCTTGCAACCCAGATGGGTCTCTAACCCCAGCGTGTGTTGTGTGTCCAGGCAGCGAGGTGGTCTTCCTCCACTCCAAGGTCCAGGAGGAGGAGAGGTTCTCCGTGTTCTCTGGTTTCAGCCACGGGAACCAAGTGGTGCTGAAGGTACTGGAACCAGCATGCTGCTCTCGGAGGTAGAGGGACAGATGGGTGGGTGGGTAGGGTAGATGGGTAGGTAGGTAGTTATGGGTAGGTAGTTGGATGGATTGACAGGGAATTAGAGGGATAGGATAGGTAGATCGTTGACGGGTATTTGTAGACAGACAGACAGGTAGGTTGATAGACAGGCGGATGTACAGTTGACAAACATATTGACAGCCTGCTTCGTGTCCAGGTGGAGAGGAGCTCGTTGCCGTGGGATTTCTACGTGGTGTCCCAGCTGAGGAGGAGGCTGTCCCCGGAGGACTCAGCCCCCCTGCCTCACGCACGCTGCTTCCTGTTCCTGGACGCATGCGTCACCCTCTATACACTCCCCCAATACCAGAGACTATCTGTGAGTTCCTCTACCACCAGCCCTCTAAAGACCCTGGTATACTTGTTCTTATACTTTACATAATTCCGTCATAAGTGACTTATATAACTGGTACTGTTTATGATTTGCTTTATTGTTTATTACGTGTGCCACATAATGCAAGTTCCATTTCAATACATATTTTCCAAGTAGTCAAAGAGTCCGATTTTTATGAACCTATCCATGTGATGCTTTTCTGACATTCTGCTGTGTGTGATATATTGCAAAAATTGCTAGTAACTGAGTTTATGTCATGTCCTGGTAATGATGACACTTTTCCTAATCATGCCCTACGACTTAAGTTGGTGTGTTGGGTGCTGCTTTAGTCCCATAAAGATGGTGAACCTGTTTATTTTGTTCTCTGACCCTGACCTCTGACCCTGTGTAGGAGTGGGTGGGGCTGAGACAGGAGGGGGGCGTGGCCAGTGTGGTTTCCAGTTTGCTCCTCATGATGAGAGCCTTCCACTCTTCCTCTCTCCTCCTGGGAGCTCTGCACATGGACTCGTTGCTCCTCACCCACGGGTAACACCTCCTCGCTGCTCCTCACACCTCCTAGCTCCTCACTCCCTCTTTACTCCTCACTCCTCACTCCTCACCCACAAGTAACGCCTCCTCACTGCTCCTCACACCTCCTAGCTCTTCACTCCCTCTTTACTCCTCACTCCTCACCCACGAGTAACTCCTCCGCATTACTCCTCAGTCCTCCTAGCTCCTCATTCCCTCTTTACTCCTCACATGTCCCCCCCCCCTTCCTCACTCCTCACCCACGGGCATCTCCTCCTGACAGCTGATCACTCCTTCCTCCTCCTCACACCACACTGCTACGCACTCACACCTCCCTCTTCACTCATACTCACTCCTTGCTCCCCTCACCTCCCTCCTAACTCTTTCCATACACCAGTATTTCGTTCAGCGCAATGCTGGGTGGCTCCAGTGGAGCCGAGGGGTAACCCGGTGGTCCTGTTTCCCGTGCAGGGACTCCCTGCTGTCTGTGGACCTGCTCTCCTCCCTGGACCTGGAGCTCCAGACGGACCTGACCTCCGCCTCCCAGGTCCCTGCCGCCCTCGGATACATCCAGCAGGGGGTCCTGAAGACCACCGACTCCCCATACCAGGTAGGGGTGGGTGTGGGGGGGGTGTGTGGGGTGTGTGGGGGTGGGTGTCTGACTATGTGTTCTCCTATGTTCTCCTGCCAGGTGGACCTGGTGTGTCTGGCTGAGGCGGTTCATCTCCTGCTGACCAAGAGGAAGATGATCGTGGTGGAAGAGGAGGACGGCTGGATGGTGGAGAAGCTGGGACAGAACGCCGCCAGGTAGCCTACCACTCCTCCAGACACTCATCCAAACGACCGTCCACAAACTCACCCAAACACTCATCCAACCACTCTTCCACACACCGACCCGAACCCTCAGTGGAGGCGTGGCCAACGCCACTGCCACTGACATTACCCTGAGCAAGGCAGAGCGCTCCGAATCTTCACCTTGATGCTGAGCTCAAAGTTCAAACCATTTATACTTGGTCCCGGTTGTGGGGCGTCCAATCAGATTACTGCTTTGTTTGACCTTGGATTTTATGAGCCCTACTCTGTGTGATATTTTGTATATATAAGTATATAATGTGTTTATTTATGTAGTGATGTATCATATGTATTACATCCACTTCCTGTTCCTCCAGGTTTGGCAGGAGGTCGGCGTGGAGGAAGATGTTCCATCTGCTCCTCAACTCGTCCGGACACTCCTCCGTCTCCGTACTGTCTCAGCTGCTGGACCTGGTCGCTATGACTCCCTCCTGGTAGTTACCATGATGATCCGGTGGTTACTATGCCGATCTGACGGTCGGCTACCATGGAGATCTGATTGATGTTATGAAATGCACTCAACGCCTGCTTATATATTTTTTTGTGTTGTGCTTGTTTGTCAAAGTTGGTTCATATTTTTGTTGTTGTCGGTTTCTCCTGTTTAAAATATATATACCCCTCCCCCCCAATAAAAAGTGAGCTAAGAATAGGGTTTGTCTGCCATGATTCTGTCTACAGCAGTAAAATATAAAAGATGCAAGAACAAGACCACACAAAATATAGAAAGAATATGTTTATATAAACAATCAGCATAGAATAAAGTAGTTGCAAAAATAAATAGAAACGTTATTGACAGGAGAAAATATGTGGTAATGGTCTGGACTGGAGGTTAGGAGAAGTTAGCCAACCAATTCCTGGAACTGCATATAGTAGGGTTCAGTTTGTACCATGTCCAGTAGGGTGTGGTTTTATACTGTGTCCAGCAGGGTGTAGTTTTATACTGTGTCCAGTAGGGTGTAGTTTTATACTGTGTCCAGTAGGGTGTGGTTTTATACTGTGTCCAATAGGGTGTGTTTTTTTTACTGTGTCCAGTAGGGTGTAGTTTTATACTGTGTCCAGCAGGGTTCAGTTTTATACTGTGTCCAGTAGGGTGTAGTTTTATACTGTGTCCAGTAGGGTGTAGTTTTATACTGTGTCCAGTAGGGTGTAGTTTTATACTGTGTCCAGTAGG
>JAOPJO010000097.1:14652228-14669728 GCA_027123675.1 Molva macrophthalma
ATAACTATACTGACTATACTAAAACTGTACTATAACTATACTACTGTACCATAACTATACTGACTATACTAAAACTGTACTATAACTATACTACTGTACCATAACTATACTGCAGAGGGCAACCGTCAGGGCCCTCTAGGCCCTCTCTGAGGGCCTAAGATATTCTAGATATTCTAGTTTTATTTTATTAATTCATAATTTGACAACATCTAAACAAAAATGTTTCTGAGGAAATAAACCCTTCAAAACAGCTTATTGAATTTGTGTTGGAACGTGAAGGGTTAAATGAAAGAAGCCCCTTTGTCAGCCTATCAGAATTTTGCTGACTCTTCAGTTGTTGGGAAGGAAAATGCTATGCAGCTCTGTGATTGGTGGTCCCGCCATAATTTCATAGAGGGTCGAGTAATAGTAATTCAATGAGACTACTTTCAAATGTAAAATTGACCAATCATATCTTGCCTCTAAATGGGTGGGCTTTGTTATCACTAACTTTATGACAAGTTCTGCCCGCTTCGAGGGACACGAATACAATAAGCTAGCTAGCTAGCTTATGGGGCGTGGTTTGGTTTACTTCACGATGACAACCGCTGCTGCCGAGTAACATAACCGCTAGTGAGGAGGACATTGTTTCTGATTTATTATGTACACCGTTTTCTAGGTTAACTTTTAATAAAAAGTTTGAGTTAATAACAGGAAGACCCACACCAGAGCTAGAATTGGTTCAGAAAACCAAAGCTTTTGAAAGGCATTTCAACTTCACCAACTATACGCGATACCCGTGGATGACGCAATCAACCAAGGAGCAAAAGCTTTACTGTTGGGATTGTTTGATTTGTCTGCTGTCATGCGTTTTGCACCCCAGGGTTGTCACATTCTACTGAAGTGCACACACAGCTTGTGTGATGATGCGATTATTTGTCAGGAGGATTTGTATTTTGCTAAAGAGATAGCTGTTTTTAGTTTTGGTGATAACTCTCTCCGTGCTATTTGCTCGTTGCATTGCTAAGGCTGGACTAGCGTTTTCATTTTGGTTTCAGAGCTGGAATTGTCATATGTAACTTTTTAAGTACTATAGAGAGGACACAGTAAGCTAAGCTGGTGGTTTGCTTTTTTCGTGAAGGGGGGTCAGAGGGCTTTAGAATCATGGTTCGCTACTGCCACTACGGATGCAATAAGAGTGTGTTGGGCTGTGTGTTGAGAAACATAAATAGGCGGTCACTTCTGCCATGTCCTACAACATATTTGCTTCGCTTTTGGTGTGAACGCACATTAGAAGGGGTTCTAAATTTAGAACGGGTTTAGAATGGTAAGAACAGAATTAAGAATGGGTTCTTATTAAGAACGAGTTGACAGCATTTAGAACAGTATTTAGAACAGGTTTTAAATTCTGTTCTATAGACCTCATTTAGTAAAATGCTTACTTTGAAAATTACAAAATATTTCACTTTTCAGTGTTGTATTTACATTCCAAATATTTTCAGTATTTTTTGTGTCTAATTGTTCAGAACATAAACATAATATCTGGTATTCACATGGTTATACTGGGTCTGCTGTAAAAATAATTGATTACAATTTTAATTTAATAAGATGTTCAAGTGTGCAAGATGTTTGAATGATGTTAACATACAGTCATGATTTAATCTGAGCTGGCTACCTTATTGCAGTCGAAGCCAGCCCCTGAATGTGTAGTTTGGCTGATAGTAAATTATTTAGGTATATAAATATATATAAAAAATAGATACCTGTAGACCTTGGCAGTCACTCTGAAACCCTCTCAGTTCCAGATGCATTTTGCCTATATGGTATTTACTGAGTTTTTTCCAAGATTGGTTTGTAAGGTTTTACTTATTCAGCTGGTCTGACAAGATTATAGTTCAATGAAATTTAATTAAAAAAATATTTTGAAAAGTAGTACAGACGAGAGATAAGTAATGCGTACAACACTGTGTACCTTATTGTGCCAAATGTACAATAACTACTATTCCCATGGTGCAATTCAACTCTATCCTAGCATATAAGGTTAATTAAAGCATTTGAGTCTAGCAGTTTCTACAAAAGTACATTTTTATCGTAGATTGCACAAAGTAAAATAGGGAGGCTGCAGTGTTTTGTACCGGACTGCAACAAAACTGCTTCGGTGTCCACATCTGTTGTTTTGTGGCTTTCCCAAGTCGCAAACATGCAACATTTCTTGGTTGCAGTAAACAGTAAAATAGTGAACTAATCGATTACCTTGTTAAAGATTATGAACCAAAGTGATATGGCTTAGCAGTAATTATTGACTACTGAATTACTGAATTTTCAATGGGGATTTAACATGGGGAAAAATCGCCATTGATCCTTACTGCACGTCTATAGCAAAACATGTCTTTATATTCTATGTTCTACTTCAACTCTTTACGAGAGAAGTAAATGAATTCCTGAATAAGTATATATTTGTATTAAGAGATACTGTGACTTGGCATACATAGTTTGAAATAGTTTGTAAGACTTATATATGTAAATACTTTCAAAATAAAGCCCTCTCCTGTATCTCTCCTGCCTGTCAATCATTGCCCCATCTCTGCTCTGGTTTGGTATTATTTATAGTCTGCTGTCTCTCTAGTTTTTAATCCTATTGGTGATGTCATCCAACTGCCTCTTGCATTCCCTGCCTGTCTGAGCATGTGTGTTAGAGTCCTCCCGTTCCTCTCTCAATGCTCCTGGCAGAACAGCCCTGAATCAACACTGTCACCCTTCCACTTCACTCTGCCTGGGCCTCAGGGCCTCCCTCTGGGTCTCAGTGTCACTGGGTTGGGTTCAGTTATGACGTTCGTCTTCAAAGAGTCAATCAAATGTTTAAAAATGAAAACTAAAGAATTACACATCAAAACATTGCTAGTTGGGCTGGTTCTGGTGGTTCTGAGGCCAAGACCAGAGGCCAACGTAAAGCCTGACTGGTGTTAGATGAGGTCCAGTTATGCAGGAAAGTCTTCTGAACTCCACACTGTTGGTATGAATGAGGTGTCACCTGAGAAGTGCTTTGATTGGCCGCAGTCCTGAGGCAGTTAATGCATTGTTTATGTGTTATATTTATTGTTGATTACTTTGTTTTGTTTCATTATTTATATTGTTATATATATCATTATATTTAAAATTATATGTGTCATTATCGGCATTGTTATATATATCTTGAAATTGGCTGCTTGTTCTTGTTTCAGAGAGAACTACAAGAATAAACTTAGTAAAACGCGTGTCCTGAAGATAAGAAGGATGATCCTGGGGCTGGAACAGGGCTACTTAAGATAACACTTTATCAGAAGGCATTTTAAGAGGCAGGATCGTTGTTCTATTAGCGGATACACCATAGCACTATCCCCACAGTTCCTGTGTTCTTCCCTGGCATGTAACAAACAAGCCTCTGTTGGCGTTGTCTAGGGGTTAAGGTGTACTCCCCCGAGGTGGGGGATTTGTTTGAATCACACAGGGTGGTGTTGAAACTGTTGATTAGGACACATGTAAATCCAGTCAGATTTATTTGTTAAGCCACTTAATCACAGTTAAGGGCTTAACAAAAAGAGAAACTCCCCAAACCCAGGGGGAAAAAACCTTTAGAACACAGTGGAAAATGTTTATGCACTAAATTATTCACCAGATTTTGTGTGTATTTATTTATATTTATTTATCATTGAAAATATACCCTTTAACACCACATTACTTATTCTATTAAATTCAGGACAAACTAAAGTTTGTCTAATGAAAAAAAACATTCATTGGATGTGTTTTGTGGTGGGGGCAGATGTCAGACCAAAGTCCTATTCCCTAAACTGAAATTGAAAATGTTACATGCTTGAAGCGGTTATGACCTGAATACAAGAATTGTTTCTTGTGTCTTTACCCAACACAAGTCTGGTATTCTGTGTGCTAAATGTAGAGGTGTCTGCTTCTTATCGGTCAGGACAGAAGGATGGAGATAAGCAGTGAAACGCGAGCCTCCATAGATGGACTCTAACAGCCAAAGGTCCTGGGTCTGACCTCACTGTGGAAAGATAAATTCCTAGAGGCTTCCTAATATGGAGCCCAGGAACCCTTTATAAAGAGGCCCTAGAGAGGATGAGCAGAGTGGACATCAATTCTTCAGCCAGTATCATCCCCAAACCTACCAGGACTCTATTCTAGCACTGCCTCCACCATGGGTGACGCTCTGATGGCCGAGTTTGGAAAGGCTGCTGTCTTCCTCAGGAAGTCTGACAAGGAGCGCCTGGAGGCCCAAACCAGGGCTTTTGACATCAAAACGGAGTGCTTTGTCGTAGACGATAAAGTGGAATATGTCAAGGGCCAGATCCAAAGCAAGGACGGAGGAAAGGTTGTTGTCAAAAAGGAGGACGGCACTACAGTGACTGTTAAGGAGTCTGAAGTCCATCCACAGAACCCACCGAAGTATGATAAAATCGAGGACATGGCCATGTTCACCTTCCTCCATGAGCCTGCTGTGCTGTTCAACCTCAAGGAGCGGTACGCTGCCTGGATGATCTACACCTACTCTGGCCTCTTCTGTGTCACCGTCAACCCCTACAAGTGGCTCCCAGTGTACGACGCAGAGGTTGTTGCGGCCTACAGAGGGAAGAAGAGGACCGAAGCTCCTCCTCACATCTTCTCCATCTCAGATAACGCCTACCAGTACATGCTCACTGACCGGGAGAACCAGTCGGTCCTCATCACCGGAGAGTCCGGTGCCGGGAAGACCGTCAACACCAAGCGAGTCATCCAGTACTTTGCCAGTATTGCTGCGGTCGGTGGTGCAGTCAAGAAGGATGCCAGCAAAGGAACTCTGGAGGATCAAATCATCCAGGCCAACCCTGCCCTGGAGGCCTTCGGTAATGCCAAAACCCTGAGAAATGACAACTCCTCCCGTTTTGGAAAGTTCATCCGGATTCACTTTGGGAACAGCGGCAAGCTGAGCTCTGCCGACATCGAGACCTACCTGCTTGAAAAGTCCAGAGTCACTTTCCAGCTGAAATCTGAGAGGAACTATCACATATTCTTCCAGATCTTGTCCAATCAGAAGCCGGAGCTGCTGGACATGCTGCTGATTACCAACAACCCATACGATTACTCCTACATCTCCCAAGGAGAGGTAACCGTCGCCTCCATCAATGACTCTGAGGAGCTCATAGGCACTGATAGTGCATTTGACGTCCTCGGCTTCACCCTAGAAGAAAAGATGGGGGTGTACAAGCTGACTGGTGCCATCATGCACTATGGCAACATGAGGTTCAAGCAGAAGCAGCGCGAGGAGCAGGCAGAGTCAGACGGGACTGAAGCGGCTGATAAATCAGCATACCTCATGGGTCTGAACTCGGCGGACCTCATCAAAGGCCTCTGCCACCCCAGGGTGAAGGTAGGAAATGAATATGTCACCAAAGGTCAAGGGGTGGACCAGGTCTACTACTCCCTTGGTGCGCTGGCTAAGTCAGTGTACGAGAAGATGTTTAACTGGATGGTGGTGAGGATCAACCACTCCCTGGAAACCAAGCAGCACCGACAGCACTTCATAGGAGTGCTTGACATTGCAGGTTTTGAGATCTTTGACTACAACACCTTTGAGCAGCTTTGCATTAATTTCACAAATGAAAAGCTTCAGCAGTTTTTCAATCACCACATGTTTGTTCTGGAACAAGAAGAGTACAAGAAGGAAGGCATCGACTGGGAGTTCATTGACTTTGGAATGGATTTGCAAGCCTGCATTGACCTCATTGAGAAGCCCCTGGGTATCATGTCTATTCTGGAGGAAGAGTGCATGTTCCCGAAAGCCAGTGACCAGACATTTAAGTCCAAGCTCTATGACAATCACCTGGGCAAAAACAAAATGTTTGAGAAGCCAAGAGCTGCGAAGGGAAAAGCGGAGGCCCACTTTGCTCTGGTTCACTATGCTGGTACAGTGGACTACAACATTAGTAACTGGCTGGTGAAAAACAAAGATCCTTTGAATGAGACTGTAGTGGGGCTTTTCCAGAAGTCCTCCCTCAAGCTCCTCAGTGTGCTCTTCTCCAGCTTTGCGGGCCCTGAAGCAGACAAGGGAAGTGGCAAAGGAGCCAAAAAGAAAGGCTCCTCCTTCCAGACAGTGTCAGCCCTTCACAGAGAAAACCTGAACAAGCTCATGTCAACCCTGAAGACCACACATCCACACTTTGTCCGCTGTCTGATTCCGAATGAGAAGAAAACTCCAGGAATCATGGACAACTGCCTGGTGATGCATCAGCTTCGCTGTAACGGCGTCCTGGAAGGCATCAGGATCTGCAGGAAGGGCTTCCCCAACAGGGTTCTGTATGGGGACTTCAAACAGCGTTACAGAATCTTAAATGCTTCTGCCATTCCCGATGGACAATTCATGGACTGCAAAAAAAGCGCAGAGAAGCTGTTGGGGTCACTGGATATCGACCACACCCAGTACAGGTTTGGCCACACCAAGGTCTTCTTCAAGGCAGGTTTGCTGGGTACATTAGAGGAGATGCGAGATGAGCAACTGTCCCGCATTATTACCAGGATCCAAGCCAACGCCAGGGCCATTTTAATGAGAGCTGAGTTTGCCAAACTTGTGGAGCGCAGAGATGCTCTGTTGCTGATTCAGTGGAACCTTCGTTCTTTCCTGGGGGTGAAGAACTGGCCTTGGATGAAGCTTTTCTTCAAGATCAAGCCCTTGCTTAAGAGCGCAGAGTCAGAGAAGGAAATGGCCAACATGAAGGATGAATTCAACACACTGAAGCAAGCCTTGGAAAAATCTGAGGCCAGAAGGAAGGAACTAGAGGAGAAAATGGTGACTGTTATCCAAGAGAAAAATGACCTGACCTTGCAGATTCAGTCTGAACAAGATACATTAACAGACGCGGAAGAGCGCTGTGAACAGCTCATCAAGAGTAAGATTCAACAGGAAGCAAAGTTGAAAGAGATTACTGAAAGAATGGAGGATGAGGAAGAGATGAACGCTGATCTCACTGCTAAAAGGCGGAAGCTTGAAGACGAATGCTCCGAGCTGAAAAAAGACATTGACGACCTTGAGCTGACATTAGCCAAGGTCGAAAAGGAGAAACACGCCACTGAAAACAAAGTGAAGAATCTCACGGAGGAGCTGGCTTCTCAGGATGATAACATCCTGAAGCTTAGCAAGGAGAAGAAAGCATTACAGGAGGCCCACCAGCAGGCTCTGGACGACCTTCAAAGTGAAGAGGACAAGGCCAACACCCTCACCAAGGCCAAGATCAAGCTAGAGCAGCAGGTAGATGACCTGGAGGGTTCCCTGGAACAAGAGAAGAAGGTCAGGATGGAACTGGAACGTTCAAAGCGAAAACTGGAAGGCGACCTGAAACTCAGCCAGGAGAGCTTAATGGACCTGGAGAACGACAAACAGCAACTGGAGGAGAAGCTGAAAAAGAAAGACTTTGAAACGTCACAGTTGAATGGACGAATAGAAGACGAGCAGGTGGTCGGTGTCCAGCTGCAGAAGAAGCTGAAGGAGAACCAGGCAAGGATTGAGGAGCTTGAGGAGGAGCTTGATGCTGAGCGTGCAGCCCGGGCCAAAGTGGAGAAGCAGCGCTCAGATCTTTCTCGTGAGCTGGAGGACATCAGTGAGCGTCTGGAAGAGGCCGGAGGGGCCACCTCTGCTCAAGTGGAGCTCAACAAGAAGAGAGATGCTGAATTCCAGAAGATCCGCAGGGAGTTAGAGGAGTCTACACTTCAACATGAGGCTACTGCTGCAGCACTAAGGAAGAAGCATGCTGACAGCGTTGCTGAACTGGGCGAACAGATTGACAACCTTCAGCGTGTCAAGCAGAAACTGGAAAAGGAAAAAACTGAACTGAAACTGGAGTTGGATGACCTATCATCCAACATGGAGTGTGTGGTAAAAAACAAGTCCAATATTGAGAAGATATGTCGCTCAATGGAGGACAACATGAATGAGTACAAGAGCAAGTATGAGGAGGCTCAGAGGACGATCAATGACTTCACCACCCTGAGAGCCAAACTTCTCACTGAAAATGGGGAGCTGGGACGTCAGCTGGAGGAGAAGGAGTGCCTGGTGTCACAGCTCACCAGGGGGAAGATCTCCTACACCCAGCAGCTGGAAGACCTCCGCAGACAGCTGGAGGAGGAGGTCAAGGCAAAGAACGCCCTGGCCCACGTGGTGCAGTCGGCTCGTCACGACTGTGATCTCCTGAGAGAACAATTTGAAGAGGAGCAGGAGGCCAAGGCTGAGCTGCAGAGGGCGCTGTCCAAAGCCAACATTGAGGTCTCAACCTGGCGGACCAAATACGAAACGGATGGAATTCAGCGTGCAGAGGAGTTAGAAGAGGCCAAGAAGAAGCTTGTCCAGCGTCTTCAGGAGGCAGAGGAAGCCATCGAGGCTGTGAACGCAAAGTGTTCCTCCCTGGAGAAGACCAAACACCGCCTCCAAAATGAAATTGAAGATCTCATGTTGGACCTTGAGCGATCCAACGCAGCATCCACAGCTCTTGACAAAAAGCAGCGGTCATTTGACAAAGTGATGGCAGAGTGGAAGCAGAAGTTTGAGGAGTCACAATGTGAGCTGGAGGCGAGCCAGAAGGAGGCTCGCTCTCTGAGTACAGAGCTCTTCAAACTAAAGAACGCCTATGAGGAGTCTCTGGATCAGCTAGAGACCATAAAGAGAGAGCACAAGATCCTCCAGGAAGAGATCTCGGACCTCACTGACCAGCTTGGAGAGGGCGGGAAAAACGCTCATGAGCTGGAAAAACTCCGGAAGCAGCTGGAGCAGGAGAAGACAGAGCTTCAGTCAGCACTGGAGGAGGCAGAGGGATCTCTGGAGCACGAGGAGGGCAAGATCCTCCGGGCCCAGCTAGAGTTCAACCAAGTGAAGGCCGACATGGAACGGAAAGTGTCTGAGAAGGATGAGGAGATGGATCAGGCCAAGAGAAACTACCAACGGATCATCGAGTCCCTCCAGTCTTCTCTGGAATCTGAGACAAGGAGCCGCAATGAGGCACTCCGTGTGAAGAAGAAGATGGAGGGCGACCTCAACGAAATGGAGGTCCAGCTGAGCAAGGCCAACCGACAGGCAGCTGATGCCCAGAAGCAGCTCAAAGTCATCCAAGCCTTCCTGAAAGATACTCAGATACATCTGGACGATGCATCCCATGGGAATGATGATCTCAGAGAGAACATGGCTCTGGTGGAACGCCGGAATGCTTTGATCCAGGCGGAGCTGGAGGAATTGAGGTCGGCTCTGGAGCAGACAGATCGAGGCAGGAAACTGGCGGAGCATGAGCTGACCGAGGCCACAGAACGCATGCAGCTGCTTCACTCGCAGAACACCAGCCTCATTAACCAAAAGAAGAAGCATGAGGCGGATCTTCTCCATCTGCAGTCTGAGGTGGAGGATGCCATACAGGAGAACCGCAATGCCGAGGAGAAGGCTAAGAAGGCCATCACAGATGCAGCCATGATGGCGGAGGAGCTGAAGAAAGAGCAAGACACCAGCGCCCACCTGGAGCGCATGAAGAAGAACATGGAGCAGACCATCAAGGACCTGCAGCACCGCCTGGATGAAGCCGAGCAGGTTGCAATGAAAGGTGGGAAAAAGCAGCTTCAGAAGCTGGAGGGACGCATCAAGGAGCTGGAGAATGAGCTGGAGGCTGAGCAGAAGAGAGGCACGGAGGCCGTCAAAGGGATCCGCAAGTACGAGCGCCGCATCAAAGAGCTCACCTACCAGACGGAGGAGGATCGCAAGAACCTGGCCCGCGTGCAGGACCTGGTGGACAAACTGCAGCTAAAGGTCAAGTCCTACAAACGCTCTGCTGAGGAGGCCGAGGAGGCGTCCAACGTCAACATTGCCAAGCTCCGCAAACTACAGCACGAGCTGGAGGAGGCCGAGGAGCGGGCGGACATCGCTGAATCTCAAGTGAATAAACTGCGGGCGAAGACCAGGGACGGCTCCTCCAAGAAGGGTCTTGATGAATAACACGCCCACCGATGGTGAGTTACCAGACAACACACCTCTGTTACTAGGTGACAGTCCAGAAACACGACACACAACTGTTACTAGGCAACAGTCCAGGAACACACATATCTGTTACAGGTAAGAATCATCATTAGTAACTGCAGATCACGTTTCCAAACTAGGTTCAAAGCCATTCTGGCAAATATATAATAATAATGATTTACTACTACTCATTTTCATCTGCTATCCCTGGGCACATTGATGTTTAAACATCATACAGATCATCACATGTTGGAAAATTCTGTTGAAGATAATTGTCCCAAAATGTGACATGATGCTTTTCTTCCTCTATAGATACTCTAGTCCGTTTGGTGGACATTGACCCACGTGATGTGTCTGTTGCCATGGGAACCACAGCTAGCAGCATGCCTTGCGCTGGCTTTGCCTAACCAGGGCTAAAGTATTCATAACTACAAATTGCTGTTCAATGCTTCAAAATTATGCTTTAACGGACACAAAATATATCTAAACCTGCAGGATTGTTTTTCTCCATAGTTTAGGCCTTGTTTGTAAACATTGAATGCCTTTTATTTCACATGATAGTCCTATATTTTACTATTAAGTGTTTTGTTTTATTGATACTACAGGCAGTGGGTGTGTCATTCTGGCATTGGTTACACCTGTAATTGCACTCGACTGGTCACAGTTTGGCACAGATTGACCGAGGGGGAGTTGGTGAGCTAGGAAGCGATGTTTTCGGTGGACCGCAAACTCAAAGAACGAAACTGCAAACTGAAAGTAATAGCAATATAATACGCAATTGTTTTTGATTTATAGTGTATTGTTTAAATCGGAAAGCTCGGCCATTGATACCAGTTTAAGTTATACTATTTTAGAATACATTATTAAACCATATCTCTTCAATGAAAATCAATCAGTGAACACAGCTGGTTATTAATTGATAAGTACAAAGAAATGTAATAATTTGAAATTATTTCTAAAGGAATGAGAAACTGTCTGGTTCATGTCTAGCTAATTCCCATCGATGTATTGTATGCCTGATAGAAAAATAAAACCATTACATTTGGCCTTATTATACACAATGCATCCATTTATAATGATAATTGTGCCTCCGAATTTGTTTGTCATAATAATACAAAATGTATGTTATTTCATGTTAAGTGTTTTGTTTCATTGTTATCTTTCCAGAGGCTAAAAGTGTGTAATATGTTTTATTATACACATTGGTAGGCCTATTCAGAATCAACACGGTGTTAGTGTGATTAACTCAATGCTGAAGTGTCAATTGAGTCAATTATTATCCATTATATTAGTTTGAATTTGTTAAGTCTTTGGATTCAGATTGGTTTTAATGCATTACATTTATTTTGTTTTGTCTAATGTGTTACCTATAAGTTAAATTAATAGCAAATTAATAGTGTGTTGCAACCTTACTATTAAACCACAGGGTAAATAACCCCTTTTTTCAATAATACAACTGACTGAATGCAACAAGATGTCATTAAGGATCAGGGGGGGTAAGGACATCTTCCTCAAGGACGCCTACAGGTAAGCTGCATAAATTTGGGGTCGAAACCAGTATCTTATGACTGGGAGTTGAACCCCCTATCCGGACGTTAAACCTTGAACTCTGACCCCACTCATGAGTGGGTCAGAGGTTATGAAGACAACTGCATAAAGAATGAAAAACACGTGGAACAAGTTTACTTGGTTTTATTAAGCTGATTTAAGAAAGGAACTTGGAAAGACATTTGGATCACATCAGTCATAAGTTAGGAACTCAGTGATGTAGAAAGCTAAGGGTAACAGTATGTATTTAAGCTAGGTATAAATGGACAATGGCACTGTAGGACTCCGTACGCGTAGGCTATTCTGCCCCCCTATACGTGGCTGTTTACTTAGTAACCGCTGGAAGTTCAGTATATGAATATTAATATTATTGGGGGAGTTAGGGATTATGCCATTCAGTACACCAGATCTGGGACCTAAAGTTGGCCATCTCAGTGTTGACTTTTGCATTGAGAGTGTTCACAGGTGGGAGAAATGTAAAATGGGTAATTAATCAGATCAATCATAGGTTGTATGCATTAGGATGAAGCCATGCCTCTAGAAGCCATGACAGTTGCTGCCTTTCTTACCCTTTTACTGATTGGTCAGTTTCTGTGACAGATGCACTATCTTTGACAGTTTCTTACAGTTAGTCCTGTATGTTTGGTATTGAATGCTGGATAAAGACACACCCTAGCAAAAACGAAACATCTAAACACAAAACCTAATAAAACCTAAAACACACTAACAAATCCCAAGTACACACACACACACACACACACAATATACACAACCCTCGTCTCTTAGGCCAAACTAGCGTAAATAAGGAGAAACCTTTATGCCGTTGAGCATAAGTAATGGAGCCGATTACGCCATTGTTTAATACTTAAAATAAGACTTCAGCTTCAGTATGGGCTAACACAGCATACTAGATGCTATATGCCAAGTCATGACATCAACATCCAGCATGCTAGATGCTGAGTCATGACTTCAACACCCAGTAGACTAGATGCTAGCTTGTTAGATTCTACGTCATGGTAAAATACTAGGCAGATAAATGCTTGGTGCAGTACCACGAACTATCAGCCATCTTAGGTGCCAAGCCATGGCATGCTTTGATGTCAATGAATAAAGCTGAAGCCAATACAAATCAGAGGAAATGTATGACAGCATTTATTACCAAAAATTCTCTCAAGTTTAACTTAGGAAGAGTATTGGGAAAGGATTAATCGGAAAGCTGAAACACATCAAAAGCCCGAGGCACCACTAATGCAGATCCTGAAAAAGTGCAGTTTTACATCTTTTTGGTGTTTTAAGTGCATACATTTGTTGTCACATTTATGGCTTTGTATTTAGCAACAGAAGGCTGCCTGTTACCGACGGCCCCCTGCTAGAGTCTCTTGGTGTGTTTGGAGTTGTAGTGGCCCCGCATATCCTTACGCAGGCGGAACTTCTCGCCGCACACGCCGCAGATGTACAGGTGAACGTCCATGTGGCTCTCTAGCTGCTCGGTGCTGGGGAACACCTGGAAGCACACCTGGCATATGGTCTCGCCGGCCGACAGGTGGGAGATCATGTGGCGGACGTGGTCGTGTTTGAGGAAGGTGCCCCGGTCGCAGACGGGGCACACGTAACGCGCCATGCCCTTGTGCATGTCGGTGTGCAGCCGGAGCTGGCGCTCCCGCAGGAACTGTTTGCCGCAGGTCTGGCAGCTGAACTGCTTCTCCCGGGTGTGCACCGTGTAGTGCTCTCTCAGGTGGCAGCGCTGGTAGAAGCCTTTGCCACAGAGGGTGCAGAAGTGTTTGCGGCGGTGGTCCAGTTCCACGCCGTCCTCCGAGGGCGCGGGCCGTAACAGCTCCTGGTCGTGGCAGGCGAGGGCGTGCTCCAGGGCCCGGCCCTCGCTCTGGAACACCAGGCCGCAGTGGAGGCAGGCCAGGTCGGCCGGGTCCTGCAGGCCCTCCTCCAGCCCCCGCGCCTCTTCCTCCTCCTCCATCCCCCGCGCCTCCTCTTCCTCCATTAGGGAGGAGTCGTCTTCTCCGTGGGAGTCGGACTCCGCCTCCTGTGACTCGCCACAGCGCTCGGCATGCTCCTGCAGCTGCCGGCCCTTGATGAGCACCTGGCCGCAGCGGCCGCAGGCGCAGATGTGCCCCATGTGGCTGGAGAGGTAGTGGGCCGAGCGGTCCTCCTCCGTCAGCTCCACGCCACAAAGCTCGCAGGGCGCCGACTCCTCCTCCTCCAGCTGCTTCTCCTCCTTCACCTTCCGCAGTTTTAAAGGGATCCCAGAGTCGTCACTGCTGGACATGTGACCTTCGAAAGGCTCACGAGAAGCATCCTGCATGCGGGAGAAGCCTGGCTCGGTGTCCTCATGATCCGGTTCGTCCTTCTCCTTTAGTATGTCTTGAACCCTGGAATCGCTGGCCCTGCCAGCAGAGTCAGAGGTGTTCTGCTGCCCCACTCGGACCACCTCTATCTCGGAGTACGGGGTCTCCTCTGGTTCTGTCTTGATGGAGATGGTCTTGGTGGTTCCGGGTACGCCGCGGTCGGTCCCTGCGGCCACCGATCGGATCATGGCGTCCGCCTGGTCCTCGGGCCACTCCTCCTTGCAGACCACCTGGTGCTCCTCCAAGCCCTCGGACGCTGAGCTCTCCGCTTTGCTGGAGTCGTTGTCGGCCTCGGCGGCCGCTCGGGGAGTCGGGAAGGCCTTCCTGTTGGTGCACGTCAGGATGTGTTCGATCAGCAGCTTCTCGCAGCTGAACACGAAGCCACAGTCGTCGCAGGTGTAGGTGCGACCGAACCGAGGGCGCTCCTTCATGCTGGCGCTCCTGCCCATGCCCCCTGACCTCTTCCTGAGGTCACAAGGCTGCTCGGCCAGGCCGTCGATGACGACGAGGGGCGGGGCTACAATCAGAGGAGCGCCGGCGACCACCACCACCTCCTCCACTGGCGCCGCGGGCCGGATCACGGGGGCAAGAGGCGCTGCTTGGCGGGTCGTGGCAACGGCGATCTTGGGCCGGTCCGTCTCGGCCGCGGGCCTCTGCTGCTCGTACATGCGCACCCCAAACATCATCTTCCCCGCAGCCGGAGTGGCGGAGGAGGAGCTGGACGAGGAGGACGAGGAGGCAGAGGAGGAGGGCGTAAGGTTGGAGCTCCTGATGTCTCGCAGGTCGTCCAGGGAGTCGGGGATGTAGTACATCTGCAGGTAGGCCATGGACGCCTTCAGCTCCTCAAACTCGTAGCTGCCCACCACGATCCTCCCCAGGTACATGAGCTGGAGGATGAGGTCGAAGCACTCGGCGCTGATCTGCATGTTGCTCAGATCCAGGCGCCCGGCCGCCTGCTGGTCCCGGATGAACATCATCCTGAAGTAGGAGCTGCAGGCCGCCAGCACCGCCTTGTGAGCCCTGAAGTAGATGTCGCCGATGGAGATGCAGCAGTCGCACAGGAAGCCCCACTCCCGCTGGTTGTTGAGCTGCTGGAGCACATGATCGCTGTGGCTTGGCCTGGCCATCACCCCTGGAGAGCAAAACAGCACGGTTAACTACACAAGCATTACCAGATACGTGTGCTCTACTCTGACGTCAAAAGGCATTGCTCAACAATACCCCTAGATCATTGCGTCAGCATCAAGTAGGCCTATCTGAAAGTATTTGGTGTCTTGCTCTGTTCATTAAAAGTTTAATCCAATTCAAAGCAAGATTTGCTGAGATTGCGAGAGATTATGCTCATTTGTATGACCGCTCAAGGATAAGATGGTAGTTAACTCCTGGTGTCATTAAATAGAATAGACGCTACATATTGCCATTTATAAGTATATCGGGGCCTTATCTATGGTTCCCTTAAAAGGTGCACTCCCTCCTAATTTCTGACCATCAAGGCATCTCTTCCCGGATTTGTTCTGGGAATCCATCTTGCCTGACAATCACAGGTGTGAATGGTGTGAGTTCTCAATGGTGGAGAAACGTAGGGATGGAGCAGAAAGGGAGGGGTTCAGAAGTTTTTGGGTTCAGTTGAATAATCTTGCTCTCTTAACTCCTCAATCTTACCTACAGCAGCTTTAAATGGTAGGGTAGGCAATTTATTTTAGAAGAATTTGTCATATTTGTGGAAATTCCCTTTACACCCCAAGAGCCATCAATTAATCAAATGCTCTAACAAATGTATTTTTGAATCTGTTATCTGTGGCTGATTGGATGGATTACCTGTGTCTACCTACCTACCTGCGCGCACACTGCCCGTTTACTCATTCACTCATTGACCAGGGTCTTCCATAAGGCTAGGCTGAACTATCGCTAATGCTAGCGAGCTAGTCACTTATTTTGGAGTGGCTTTGGAGGGAGACCTGAAGGGAAGGGTGGGATGTTTTGGTTGGATACTGTCAATTGCCTACACTACCTTTAATGTCTGCCCTGTCAGGAAACGTCTGTCCTTGGTGTGCTGAGGTCAAATACCTCCTTAAATGGGAGACTTAAACATATGCAACCATGCTCTACTTGACATAGCTGTGTCCTTTGTTAGATCCACCGTCTCTACGGTGAATCTAACATACCGTCTCTCTCAATACTCTACTAATTGACAACATTATTACCATCTATAGTTTATGGACTAAAACTACTACATTTAATACTATGGATTATATTTTAAAAAAATAAGAATTTATATGAGCATTCTTTAAAATTAAATGTATAACCTACATTATATATTGACCTTAGGCATCCATCATCAAAGATCTATGTCCATCAGCACAGATTTATTTAACAGGAAAAAAACAACGATTTGAGTAATGATAATAGCCCACATCCTCTTTGTGATGGAACGCAGAATCTCAGAATGTACACAGCAACCAAACATGTCCTCGTCTGCCCGTTCATATGTTGATAGTATAGTTACAGGTTTAGCCTACTGTTCTGTTAACCATATCGTTTATGAACGCCATAAAACCAACCGTATATTCGAACAAACGAGCTCTGCCAGCGACATGTTTACAATCAGACGCTTTATTTTAAGATTATTTGGCGACTATCCTTATGTAAATATGAATGTTGGCTAACTATATGTCGGGCCAAACTTCCCAGCCCGCCCACACGCACTGCCATTGGCCGGATGGAGCTGCGGTCATGCGGGAATGCAACGCCCGTCTATCAATCACCGCACACAACAAGGTACACAACAAGGTACACAACGCGGTACAATCGGTGCGTTCTCATAAGAGATACACGGGGCTGGGCGTCGAGGAATTCTTGGTCGACACTTGGAGCTGAAAAGCAAAATGGAGATGGCTCCTCCACCACGGAGGTGTTGACGGAGCTCTCACGCAAGCACGCACGCACGCACTCACTCGCTGCTTCCCGCATTCAAGGCTCGAGAGAAAGAGAGAGAGAGAAAAAAAGCCACAGCATTAGCAAACGCACGAATATATACCCCTAAAACGCTGTCCATCGACACTCACCGAGAATACCAGAGGCCAACCGAACACCGTTTGCTGTCAAATCAAAGTTCGGCGTCCGAAGGTTGAGGGTCTGACGTTTTTAATCCACGCAGAAAGTTGTGAAAACGCTCGTCGCGAGGGCGAAGCCCCTTTCTGCAGCAGCACGGATGAAAGCACTTCCGCACAGTCTCTGCGCGCTCCCCGCACGAGGCTGCCCTCCCCGGATCCTGCCCCGGCCACGCAAATCCACGCAAAACCACTTCCACCTCTCACGCACTTAAAGTCATTGCCGTATAGGTCTACCAGGTCTACTGACCGTACACATCTCCCTAGTAGTGCTATTTTAATATGATTTTTTTTATTTTATTTGAATTGCATACATATCAATTTATATTTCTACATCGAGAAAAAAACAAGAATGTCCCGTTGCAATATCTGTAGCATTTCAAATCGAAATGGCCGTTTGGTTTCAATTAATCCAATTATAAAGTACATTCATGTGAACTCATAGGAGAGATGTGTTTGAGTCAGGCATATATATATTTCTAAAGTGT
>JAOPJO010000097.1:14838687-14851462 GCA_027123675.1 Molva macrophthalma
ACACACACACACACACACACACACACACACACACACACACACACACACTGTAGTTATAGCAACAGGAAATGACATCACTATGCACTCGTTTGCATCAAATGCATCTCTTCTCCTACATACATTCTTCTTTCCTCCTCCTCTCCATTATATTTCAGTGGAGAGCTGTTCTGATCTCCAGTGGAGAGCTGTTCTGGTCTCCAGTGGAGAGCTGTTCTGGGCCGTGGCTACCCGACATGGGGCTGGTCTCCTTCCTGCCAGGCTGAGGAGACACCAGAGCACCTTTGTTTAAGGCGTCCCAGCCTTGGTGGACTCTTTGTTTCTTGCATCTTGGGAGAGGTGTTAAAGGAAACCGTATAGTCCCGTGGGCTAGAGTTAGCCTACTTAATTATCTGAAAGATCAGGTCCAAATCAGTTTCTGGTTGACCACAGGAAGATAATTAGAAGAAGAACAATTAAAGCAGGGTTGTGTGGACCTTGAGCTGCTAGGAGCAGAATAACAGCTTTTGTCCGGATAGCTTAAGCATTGCTTACTTACTGTAATTTAAATTGTGTTGTTGGTGTGTTAAAATCTCCTCTCCTCACTATTCTCTCTCCTCTCCTCTCTCCTCTGTCCACTCTTCCCCTAACTGCTCCTCTCCTCACTATTCTCTCTCCTTTCCTCTCTCCTATATGAATCTCCACTACCAGATGTAATCATCTGATTTCCAACCAGGAACCTTGTCTCCTGCTGATGAGGTAGATGTTAGAGAATACGTCATGTTACAACCATATGACAACAAGTGTGTGTGTGTGTGTGTGTGTGTGTGTGTGTGTGTGTGTGTGTGTGTGTGTGTTTGTGATGAACATATGTTTTCTGTCATTCTACATCTTCCTGGGTCAAAGGTGAAAGATTTAGAAACCTGCTTTAAAACCACCACCACTACAATCAGTACCTTCAGATCTTTATCAATTATTAAGAAGTGTTGGAGGTTAAATTATTTATTGATTATTATGTCATGTTATAGGTTTAACTATTATTTATTGATTATTGAAATTGTTTAATTATTATGAATAGAATGAATATTAGAATAGAATGGAATATAACTATGCGACAGAATAGCGTAATTATAGGTATTGTTCTCTGAACACACGCGCTCTGGGAGAGGAAGAGTTAGAAGGGGTGTCCGGGGCGGGTCGCTTAAGAATTTACCATTTATGTTGGTCGGCTATTTATCTAAATAACATTCCAGTTGAGTTAACTTATTAACTAAATGATCCGTTAGGTAACATTTAGTTTATCAACATTTTGTTGAGTAAAATTTAGTTTAGTTACGTTGAGTTAACTTGTTATTAGCCTATTTTTTTAACGTGACGGCGTTGACATGAAACTGCGAGCTCGTGGGTCTGGGCGGAGTGTTCCATCATAGTAGACAGCACGGGGACGCACGTGGGGGGCAACAGAAGTGGTGGGCGCGCTTCAACAGTACTTGCTCCGAACTCCTGACTGACAACTGGTCACCGCGCGCTCCGGGTCCGGCTTTTTTCAGCTTTTTGTTAGATCCAATTTTCTTCTTTCCATTCTCTAGGTAGGCTTACTAAAGCTGGATAAGTTGTGAGTTTGTGAGTGTGTGTGTGAGTGTGTGTGTGTGCGTGTGCGTGTGTGTATGATAAGTTGTGTGTGTGTGTGATAAGTTGTGTATGAGTGAGTGATAACTCGTGTGTGATGGCGCGGTCCGGTAACGAGGTCAACACAATTCTCCCGCTCGCCCGGTCCCTGCTTCTGGTGCTTTGTGTGTTTCCTCGCGCGGCGGAGGGGTATAACCTGGACACGCAACACGTCATTGGGTTCTCAGGTCCTACCGGCTCCCGGTTCGGTTACTCTGTCCTGCTGCACCGCCACCGCCACCACATCTGGTAAGAGATGACTGCGAGTCACCTACTAGATAACACACCAGTGGCCAGGCTTATTTGACTGGGATGGCCCTAGTCAAGTGGGGCATGTTAGAGTTAATCCCAGTTTGATTTAAATCTATGTAATATCCATGAGGACAGCATATGGTCACAGTGCTCTGCTGGGTATGTAACGGTGAGGTATCTAAAACTGAGGAAGGATATTGGGGTCTGTGTGGCCCCAAGAGAGAGACGTCTTCTCCACAGGAAGTGAGAGCAATGTGAAGCTGGTTTAATGCTGTTTTAATTAAATTTTTGTGTTGGTACATGAAAGAATGAAATGAGGTCTGCAGTGGATAATTCACCGCAGACCTATCTGGTCCGGGTCATGCCATTATGAGTGGTTCCAGCAGCGAGCACACTGCTATTGATGACTGTTTTGGACGTGAAAATCCCCAAATATGATCATTTATCAAGGGTCTACCCTGCCCCCACCTGGAGTCCCGTTCTCTCATGAGGCGAGGAGACCCCTGTAGCTGGAGGGTACCCAGTACCCAGCTAGAGGGTACCCAGTACCAGCTAGAGGGTACCCAGTACCCAGAGGGTACCCAGTACCAGCTAGAGGGTACCCAGTACCCAGAGGGTACCCAGTACCAGCTAGAGGGTACCCAGCCAGAGGGTACCCAGTACCAGCTAGAGGGTACCCAGGCAGGGGGTACCCAGTACCCAGCCAGGGGGTGTGCAGAGCTCTGTCTGGGCAGCGGTCGATGTGGATGTCCGTGTCCGAGAGAGTTAAGCTTCTCGGACACTCATAGTCCAACGCCACGCCCAGTACCAGCTAGAGGGTACCCAGTACCCAGGCAGAGGGTACCCAGTACCCAGCTTGAGGGTACCCAGTACCCAGCTAGAGGGTACCCAGTACCCAGCTAGAGGGTACCCAGTACCCAGAGGGTACCCAGTACCCAGCTAGAGTGTAACCAGTACCCAGCTAGAGGGTACCCAACCAGAGGGTACCCAGTACCCAGCTAGAGGGTACCCAGTACCCAGCTAGAGAGTACCCAGTACCAGCTAGAAGGGAACCCAGTATCAAGAGGGTACCCAGTACCCAGAGGGTACCCAGTACCCAGCTAAAGGGTACCCAGTACCCAGCTAGAGGGTATCCAGTATCAAGAGGGTACCCAGTACCAGCTAGAGGGTACCCAGTACCCAGGCAGAGGGTACCCAGTACCCAGGCAGAGGGTACCCAGTACCCAGAGGGTACCCAGTACCCAGCTAGAGGGTACCCAGCCATAGAGTACCCAGCTAGAGGGTACCCAGGCAGGGGGTACCCAGTACCCAGCCAGGGGGTGTGCAGAGCTCTGTCTGGGCAGCGGTCGATGTGGATGTCCGTGTCCGAGAGAGTTAAGCTTCTCGGACACTCATAGTCCAACGCCACGGTGTGTGGCCGCTTCACACAACAGAACTCATTATGATGCTCTTAACGATATGTACTGGCTTCAACTAATGTGTCACAGAGTTGTCATGTGCCTGCATGGGGATGAACTACATTGCATGTTTGAGTTTGAGCTGAAGATAAGATAAGATATGGGGTAGTTTAAGATGGAACTGTCTCTATGTCTGTCTCTGACTCACTCTGTCCCTCTCTGGGTGTGAACAAAGACACACACAGAGCTGGCCCCTCTCTGGGTGTGTTCTGCATTTGAATTCAGCTTCACATTTCTCACAGCCTTCCCTCATATATTTACTGGTGGCACTGGTGTGTTTATGTATTCATGTGTATGTGGTACGTGTATTCATGTGTGTGTGTGTGTGTATTAATGGGTGTGTGTCTGTTTTCATGTGTGTGTGGTACGTGTATTAATGTGTGTGTGTGTGTGTATTAATGTGTGTGTGTATTAATGTGTGTGTGTTAATGTGTGTGTGTGTGTATTAATGTGTATGTGTTAATGTGTGTGTGTGTATTAACGTATATGTGTTAATGTGTGTGTGTGTGTATTAATGTGTATGTGTTAATGTGTGTGTGTGCATTAATGTGTTTGTGTTAATGTGTGTGTGTATTAATGTGTGTGTGTATTAGTGTGTGTGTTAATATGTGTGTGTATTAATGTGTGCGTGTTAATGTGTGTCTATTAATGTATGTGTATTTGTATTAATGTGTGTTAATGTGTATGTGTGTGTATTAATGTGTATTAATGTGTGTTATTGTGTATGTGTGTATTAATGTGTGTTAATGTGTATGTGTGTGTATAAATGTGTGTTAATGTGTATTTATTAATGTGTATTAATGTGTGTTATTGTGTATGTGTGTGTTAATGTGTGTTATTGTGTATGTGTGTGTTAATGTGTGTTAATGTGTGTTAGGTTAGTGGTGGGGGCTCCAGAAGCCAACGTGTCGTCCAGCTCGCAGGTTCAATCCCCGGGGGCTGTCTACAGATGCAGAGTCTCAGCCGGCCCCAGCACAGACTGTGTGCCGCTCCCCTCCGGTAGGGTGCACACACACACACACACGCACACGCACACACACACAGGCGCACACGCATATACACACACATATACACACACATTAATTAAAAAATTGTAATCGATTGACAGCACTAATATATGTATATATATATTAGCGCTGTCAATCGATTAAAAATATAAATTAATTAATCGCACAATTTGCTGTGATTAATCACGATTAATCGCTTTTTTTCTTCTTAAGATTGAAGCTTGTAATAATGGATAATTAAATGTGGAATAGTAAGATGTGATGGAATTAATGTAGAATCAACACAAAGGAAGTATTTAAAGAGCCAGTGAACCCAAAACCACTTTTTTTAAACGTTGTTTTAAACGTGGTCATTTGTCTTATATGATCGTCAACATAGTAATCTATGCCATTTTATCACTGTTACTGAAATAAGTCCCCAATTTAGAGAACAAAAGGGGTTAAATCCCCTGGTGCAAAAACCAGGGTTTTTTGCCATTTTTCCCCAAAACACTGTGAACGTTCCACTCTGCTGCGCGCGCAGGTGGCGGTCTTTCGTGACCAAGGGTACCGGCAGCACGGTTTGTGTGGACGTGTGGAGCTCTGTCTGGGCAGCGGTTGACTGCGGTGTCCGAGAGAAAGTTGAGCTTTTCGAAACTTATTGTACAACGCTACGGTGTGTGTGGATGGTGAAGTTCAGCCTGAGCAGCGATGTATTAAATGTCCGCGTCCGAGTGAAGGTTAGGCTTCCCGGACACCTAGAGCGCTACGGAGTGTGGCGGATTTAATATACAACATCGCTTATTAAAACGCTCATAACAGTTACACAACGACAGTACTAAAAAAGTATCATAAAGTTTGACGTGGGTCGTAACCATGGCAATAACACGCCCCCTCTCTCCTAAAACTCTCAGCCCAAAACGCATTTTTTTTAAATCTCAGTTTTCGAATTCCATCTAAAACAGTGGGCTCACTGGCTCTTTAAATTGAAATACTGTGAGAGCGACGTCCGCCACAGGAAGTAAACAAAGCCGCGTTAATTTCGTTAAAATTTTTTAACGAGTTAAACCTTTCAAAATTAACGCAAAGATTAACGCGCTAATTTTGACAGCACTAATTATTATTAATAAAAAAAGAAATTGTGATGGGCTTGTCATGTGATTTTTTCTTTATTTGATTAAGTACATTACTAGTTATCAGTGATGGGAATAACGGCGTTATAAATAACGGCGTTACTTACGGCGTTACTTTTTTCAGTAACGAGTAATCTAATTGATTACTCTTCCCATCATTATAACGCCGTTACCGTTACTGCCAAAAAATGCGGAGCCGAGCGACAAAGTAAATGATGAAGATTGGCTGAGGTAGAGTAAAATTTCATGGTAAGCCAATCAGAGGTGGAGTTGGGCGGGTGTTGTTTACACAAATTTGAAAGCATGCACAGTCAGACACACAATGACACAAGTGAGTCAACGAGAAACAGGAATGGCAAGCCCAAATAATCCAAAAGTAGCCTTCTTTAAATGGAAGTATAACCATTACTTTTCCTTCCAAGAAATTAAAGGAACAAGTGTAACTGTGAAATGCACATTATGCCCTGGAGTCAAGTGCCACTAATTAAGTGTTAATTAGTGGCCAAGACCTCCGAAGGAGAAGGAGACATCTATTGTGTTATTTTTATTGATCCACTATATAAACATGGTAATTATTATCTATAACGATACATGACATTTTATTGGAGGCTAGTCTCACTTTGTCCCACAGTAACATTAAAATAGTTTAGATTTGTGTACTGTGGATTTGTGGATTTCTGTTAATAATTTATTGTATTAAGTGTCCATTTCATTTTAATGTTCAGATTTATCATAAATAATTCACATGCATGCATTCAAATGCACATGTATTTTAAGTTCCGTTAAAGAGGGGTGGAGGTGCGGTCCAAATTCTTTGACACATTTGAGCATTTAAACATTTACTTGAATTTAACATTACATAAACATTTACTTGAGTAACGCAGTAGTTACTTTCCAAAGTAACTAGTTACTTTTATAATTTAACTCAGTAACTCATTTAGTTACTTTTTGGGAGAAGTAACTAGTAACTGTAACTAATTACTTTTTTAAAGTAACTTGCCCAACACTGCTAGTTATGACGATAACTCTGCATAACAAAACACTAGCATAAGTACAAGGGATCTCTATTACAAAGTCTTTTAAAACTGTCCCAATCGCCCAGCTACATAAATAATGTAAAAAAAAAAAACTTTATTTATTAACATCATAATATCAATGTTTTAACCATTTTCATGGTTCCGTCATTTGTGAAATATGTTAGCTTTAAAACTGTTAGGGCCTTATGATAAGCAATAGAGCTTATGCCAGAGGAAGTCAACGTCCTTTGATGCCTGCCCAGCCGACCAACGTTATATCAGACCAACGACGTCCTTTAAATTTCATCATGTGGTTTCCCGGCGAAGCTCAGCAAAAGATAAAAACAATTTTAAATCATCAGGTGCTAAAATATAGAATGCACAGTTAAACATATTAGACAGAAGGTCATATTCGACCTTATGTCTCAATCGCTCTGAAATCACCCAACATAAAAGTATATGTACTGCTGCTATAGCCATGGCTTTTTATATGATGGGCACCCTACTGCACTAGGGTGACAGGTGTTTGACAATCAGAAGTGTATGTGTCAGTGTGTTGTGTGTGTCCAGGATTTATGCAGGCTGAGTCAGGATCGGGTGTCATCAATATGTAAATGAACCCCTTGACATGAATATTAACAATAATTTGCATGAATATGAGAATGGATGACAAAGGAGAGAGTACAGGCAGAGTGTATGAATGTGTGCATATGTAGGACAGGATAGAGATAGGGAGGGAGAGAGAGAGAGTGAGAGAGAGAGAAAAGAAAGAGAAGAGAAATTGAAGAATAAGGATTTCTCTTAACGATCTGCCAACCTAACCTGTCTTACATTTTTGATTAAATTTTTTTATTAATACATCTTGCGATGCACTTGGACACATCTTCAGTGTTCACTGGGTTCATCAGGTGTTTTGGGTCTTGCAACAGACCCCCTCACCCAGGCGACCCAGCCTGGATTGATCAAGTCCCGGCTTGTGTCCAGGTAGCACTACCTCGCCCACGACTCTCCTCTCCTGATTCACAGCCACCTCGAGGCAACTTCAGCTGCCTGAGTGACCATTTTTGTGGCCCTTCGCTTGCTTGATCCTGTGATGCCCAGCATGTTGTAAGCCCTACAGAGGGAATGGCCAGCGAACCATTTGCTCCCTACTTCGATGGGCTCACACCTCGATTGCCAACCGTTGGAGTGGCACTCCTCCACCAGCTTGGTGTTCTTCATTCTCTTCCTCTCATTGGCTTCCTCGATGCAGTCTTCCCAAGGGACGGTGAGTTCCAAGAGGATGACCTGCTTTGAGGCTTCCGAGAGCAGCACCATGTCCGGCCTCAGTGTTGTGACAGCAACATTTTCTGGGAACTTGAGCTGCTTCCCCAGGTCAACCTTCAGCTCCCAGTCTTGTGCTGTTGAGAGCAGGCTGAAGGAGGAAGTCCAGGAAGTGGCTGTTGGCTTCTGACCAGCTCTGATGAAAGCGATGGTTTTCTTTGCTGGGCGGATGCGCTTGCAGTGGTTGATTCCGCTGCAGATGGTGTCCGCAACGACCTTGAGGACTTGGTCATTAATGATTAATAGTTTGTTACATTATTTGTCATTATATACAAAAACATTCATCTAAAACAAGGAGAAGAGATGCATTGTACCAGATTTAGCTACTTGCTAACTTCACTCTGCAGTCCCTGGTCTGGTTGACACAAATTCTAATACAATGAATACAAATACGGGTTCAATATGAATAAATGCTAAAATCAGTCATAGATCCCAATATACATTTATCATTTTAACCAACGGTAGAATCACAATATACAATATTTGTAATAATTCCCGACCCCTCCCTCTATCAACAATTTCCAGCAATTCACCTATTGGACCTATCAAGGAAATGCACCGTCCCTCCCAAAGGCCTTTGATCCTTTTGATTATCTTAAACTAATAATCGTATACCTTGCACCTATACACGCATGTCAGATGGAAATGTTCTGTTTTAATCACGGTTTAGGCATACATTTCATTACATTTGATCAAATTACTTATAACAAATGTTGTGTTAACTACTAACGCAGGTTGCTCACATACTCACATATAATACATTTGGTAAAAATAAAGAAGTATGGAATATAAAAACAGGTGGCAAATATATGCAAATACAATACTTATTTATCATCTTTACACAACAGGTCCCCACAAACCTTTTTGTGTTGATCACAACCTATTCCATGACATTCAGGGGTAACCATCTCTACTAGACTCTCACGATATAATCATATAAACACATCCTTCTTTTGACCAAATATAAGCTCAGAAATTGTCCTTCAAATATGTAAGTCCTCACAATGTATATATTCTCATAAGGCTAGCTTTTTTTAATGTGTAAACATTTAAATAAGGTTACGCCTTTTCAGTCAATGAGAATTACTCTCTTCCCAAGTTATGCAAATATATTCACAATAATTGCTTACATTAATCAAATGTCTGTTACCCATAAGTGTGGATTGTTCATTCCATTGGCCTGTCACTAAGTTGGCTCATCCCTAAATGTATCACCCAAACCCAATCAACAAAATACGGAAACCATTGCAATGAAAACAGATTTATTCCTCTTGTATGCAGATTTCCAGTTAAGAGGAGGAAGGATAGAGACAGCAGGTTACGGTACAGCTGGATTTAATTCCACTAATGGAAGCTTTTGTGTGTTCACATGTGTCTGCTGCATTTAACCAAAACAAACCTTTATTGAAAGTTTCTTTCAGTGCTGGTGCATAACATTATACGTAGGACATTTGCCCCCTACAAAGATTGACATCACAATAGCTTTTATTTGCGTTACCATGGTGCCGATCACTGCAGGGGTGTCGCATTAACACAGGTTTAAAGTAATTACTTGAATGATTTAATTTATTAAATGTTTGATAAAATCCTGATGTGTCATGAAAAATAAGGATTCCTTGTAGAGCTGATATTGAGCATCTATACTATACACATGTTGACAACTCAGATGGACATCTCATTTTGAATGAAGAAGATATTTTGTGAAATGTCAAACTTTACTGTGCTTAGTTTATTGTCTCCTTGTATTTTCCAAACCAGTTCCTAACATTGTATGTAGCATTGTCCATATCTGACTAGGGTCTCTTAACTGTCAATCAGGAATCCATTTTGCCAGAGTTAAGGGTTTAATTTCCTGTCTGGCTTAACTGATAGAGCAAGGCTTTAACACTGCCATGGTTAGGGGGTCGATTCCCTGTCTGTCTCACATGGTAGAGACATGGCATTAACGCTCTGCCATTCCTTTTAAAAGCTCAACTGTAAGAGCATAGCATCAACTCGACAATGGTTAGGGATCCCATTCCTTTTCTAAGCTCAACTGTAAGAGCATAGCATTAACTATGCCAGAGTTATGGGTTTGATTCCTTGTCTAGCTTAACCAGTAGAGCAAGGCATTAATTATCCCAAAAATGGCATTTATATATTCATTCATACATATTAATATTCATACATTCAGTGTGTATGTGTTAACTCTCTCCCTACAAGTAAATATAACACTTCTGAGTTATTCTGTACTGCTCTGTTTTCAAATGGTCCTAACCTTTCCTCAGACTCAAGAGAAGATGTGGTTTGTTTGACACAGGAAATCCCTAGTGTGCGGCCATTTGACTAAAGTGCATCCTTATCAGCAATGATGTGACAGTTTAGTGCCAGCCATGTTCCTTTTCCTAAGTTTGCAACCATTTTATTAATAGTTAATTAATAAAAGGTTTCCCTTGAAGTATATACTTAAATAGAGTGCACTTTTCCTCACTTAACTATTATTTTGTATTGGACTGTTTGATACCTGCATGCTGATTCTACTTTCTGTAATAGCATGTTTAGCACCAGTAGTTTCTGGGTGCTCACCAACATTGGACATCCCATAATTGTGCACCTTGAATGGGAGCAGACTGGTGACGAGAGTACCAACGATGGAGGAGGAGAGTGGATCTGCAAAATGTTTCTCTGACGCTATGAAGCGAAGAGCGAAGATGAAGTAGAGGAGAGAGAGACAAAAAAAGGAGGACAGGACAGACAGAAGAACCGGAGGAAAAACAGACACCAAGGAACTGGAGAGGGACAGGAAGAGGATGAGTTACAACTGAAAACGAATTACACATAGAGAGAGAGCAAGTGAGAGAGATAAAGAGTGAGTGAGACAGAGCTAGAACAGATACAGAGAGCGATAGTGAGAGGGAGAGAGAGAGAGAGAGGAGCAAGAGAGAGAGTGAGAGAAAGGTAGATGCGGCGGGGGAGGGAGATAGAGTGAGAGAGCGAGATAGAGAGAGTGAGAGAGCGAGTAGGAGATGGATAGATGGAGAAAGCGTTAGAGAGAGCAGATGTCACAGTGAGCGTAGTTTGGAATCAGCCCCTTGTGGTTATCACCGTTGAGAGTGATTGAATGGGACTGGATGAGAGAAAGACAATCATTAGCACAGATTAAATAATCATTTCCTACATTATACACAGAGACAGAATCACTGTCAATGACAACATTAGCTGTCAGGGCTGGCTTCCCGTCTCATTGAAAGACGACATTGCATACGGAGACATATATTTTTGTGTGTACAACTTATCGGAAGTGTTGGTCAATTCCGAGCTTCCAAGAGAATCGATGAAGAACTGATAAAGAGTGTATGATAACATACTATCAGAGTAGATATTCATATGTTGACGAGTGTATTTATGTATGCTATTAGATTAGATATTCATATGAAGTAGAGTGTATGTTAGCATACTATCAGATGAGATATTGATATGATGAAGAGCGTATGTAAATATACTATCAGAGTAGATATTCATGTGTTTATTCATGCGGTATTCATCATTCTTTGTGCGGACGAGTTTTAGATACTAATGAACCCTCAAATCTATTTTCCTTACGGGCTGGAGGCAGACCCACGTGCATGCATTCATGTGCACACACACACACACACACACACGCGCACCCACAGACACAACCACACACAGACACAGACACACACACACACGCGCGCACCCACAGACACAACCACACACAGACACAGACACACACACACACACGCGCACACACACAGACACACAATTTATCTTCAGGTGTGTAGATGTGAGAGGAGACAGGTTTACTGTTGACTGACTTTGGTTTAATTAATTGATCTCCTGCATGGTCGTGATGTGCTACTGAAACCAGGTGTTGCTGCTGCTGCTGGGCACTCTTATTTGGGTCAAATTCTGAAGGCTTCCGTCCTTCAGAATTTTTTTAATGCGTCCTTGGACTAGTTAGTTCTACCTGTAACACATGACCAACCTGAAATGTGTTCGGAGTGATTAGGGAACCATGATGATGTGTTAAGATGAAACATTGAGGAAATGTTATAACCCCAAATTCGGCTCAAAGTCGTATCACCACATGAATTACAACCAGTGTGATTAAACATCTCTGGCTCATCAAATTTGACCATCATCTTTCCGCGGCGACAACATTTGAAGGAGAAACATCCTTGCTCAAAACATTTCTAAGAAAGGGTAATCAATTTTATGAACTGGCTATTGGACGTTAAAGTCTGTCTCAACTTACCCCTCACAAACACAACCACACATTAAGATATCGTCAAACAGACAAGGTCAAGTTCTTTTTGTTGTCGTTTTATTTCAACTTTCTCAGAAAAACAACATTGCCGAGAACGCCTGGAGAACCAGGAATCCCTTTGCTTCCGGTCATTTTTTTTGAAGACACTTTGCACTAAAATCACTGATCAACATCTGATAGACAACAGGAAGTCACGGCGATATGAAAGTGCGGTGGTAGAACATGTTTACACAACACTCGCTAACGTTTGAGACAATGTGAGCAACAACAAAAGCTGTGGGGACCAAAGGCCGAGGACCAGAACGTGGCCGCCCACCTGGATAACATAAATAGATACGCATCAATACGAGCCTTACTTCAAAGTCCCAGCGTACCGCTTGTTATTTTTGTGTTGAGGTGTTTATAAGCAGCCCCCAGGTCACCAAGCCATTGAGCATTAAATAACCGCCTACTCTCATGTCAAGGCAATGTTGTTTTAAAAAAAACAACTTCCAAATAGATTTTCACACCAAGCGGTGAAAATGGAATCCAGAGGAATTTGTGTTTGCCTCCACCTAATGATATTCACTATTCACGTGGCTGTGTGTCTAACCTCATCTGTCTGTGTGTGTGCATGTGTGTGTAGGACTGTGTGTGTGTGTGTGTGTGTGTGTGTGTGTGTGTGTGTGTGTGTGTGTGTGTGTGTGTGTGTGTGTGT
>JAOPJO010000097.1:14895707-14909324 GCA_027123675.1 Molva macrophthalma
CAGACAGACACACATGCACACACGGACAGAGACACCCTGGAGCGCTCCTTCAATGTGACCAAGTGCATGGTCCCTGAGCACTTTGAGAAGACCATCTTCCTCAGCGCCATGTACACCTTCACCGTCATCACCATCCTACTCTGCGTGGCCGAGATCTTCGAGATCCTCTGCCGGAGACTGGGATACCTCAGCAACAAGTGACCAATCACTGATCGAGTCCATCGATGGCAACCACCACACACAACTGCCCATAACCTATACACATACACACACAAAACAAATACATCCCATTTGGGAATGACTTCACACACATGTAGTCGGTATATTTACTCTTCTGGATGGTGAGGACCTGCAGGACCTCGTCCAGATACCAGTAGGTTCCTGTGAGAGAGGAGACACCTCACAAACAAAATACCTTCTTCCCCTAGTGGCCATATTGGTTGGTTTGGTGGGGGAACATTCTAGAATATTTGGGGAAACCATGACACAACTCAATGGAAATGCATTCTAAATGCTACCCGGGTGGCCAAATGGAATGCAGACCTAGGTATTTGTTGTGTTGTCATGGTTTCCAAAGATTCTAGAAGGTTTTTCCACCCGACATAACTATATGATCTATGGGTGGATACGCTCTATTGGGTCCATGGCAGACATGAAACGCAGACACACACACACACTAACAAACACATGCTCACACATGCATGCACTCACGCACAAGATGGCTGTGTGTCTGCGTGCAGTTAAGAGACAGGTGTCTCAGACCCATGGCAGATGGTGCATATGTCAATTAATCATTTAATACAGGGATGTATCCGCTGGGAATACATATCAAGATAAGACCATGGTATTAGACCTACACACGCACACACACATAGACCTGTGACTGTTGACCATGACCCTTTTTATACAAAACAAAATGTGTGGGCCCCAGTATGCTTTTGGGCCCCTAAATCTACAAGTAAAATGCAATTAAAAAGGGTCCAAATTCCTAGATACAAAAGTGAAAAGAAACACAATTAGTACTCACAAACTCTTTTTAAAATTAATAATTGCAATTTTTTAACATTACATTTTCATCACTTAATATACATTAACATTGAATTATGTGCAATCCCCCCCATCAACAAATTCCATATTACTTTAAATAAAAAGCAAGAGGGTTAACATAACAGAGGAAAAATAGTATGTCACAAGTCATGACCGTGGCAAGTGAGTGAAGTTGTAACCACATTTTGAGTTGATCTAGATTTCTTAATTTTTTGTAGTTTTGGCCCTTGTCTGTGAGACTGCGACAAGCCACACCTCTGCTTGTGGTACCATAGACAAGGTTGCTGTTTACACCTATCTCGATTTATACGGGCTTTTACTATTATTACACATAATACTTTCTTTGATTTTCCATTCGGTGTCACAGTGTTGACGTACTTTAAAACGATTACCTCTCCTGTTTTACGTTTGTTTTCGTGTTCTATCAGACATCCATCCAACTTTTGTGAAGCGGTATTCATTTTGAGCGTAGATCATCTCAGGAACAATATGATACGACCAGACTTCATAGATTCACACTCTTCTCTCAAATCCTTTCAGTCTTTCTCAACTTGTTAATTGTAACCAAACACTAAAGTCGAGTCAGCAGAGCACAGAGCCATCTTCGGTACAGAAGTTATTGGGATTACTGTTTACATCTTTTTGAAAGATAGAAAGACATCATCTGGCACTCATTTCAGTTAATTGAGCAACCAGAGATGCTTCTGTAGCTGTGGTGAGATTTTAACGTGTGGTTAATCTTCAAATCTTAATAATGAAACATTTGCTTTTTAATTAAATAATGCATACTAGAATCGTATAGAACTGTGAATTCTTGAATCTTTCAGAGTTTTGCATTCAAGCACCTTCTGCATTCTAGAATCAGGTTGAACTCACCGTGTGATCTATTATCAGCGACAGGCAAACACGTTTTGATTCCTAAAAGTAGAACCTCACATACTATAGACCTTCTTCACCAAGCGGCCATATTGGTTAGTTATCCATGTTAAACACATGGGTAGGAAAATCTATGTCTGTTAAAACACACACACACACAGACACACAAACACACACACACATATATATATATATATATACGTGTGTGTGTGGGTGTGTATAGAGAGAGAGAGAGAGAGAGAGAGAGAGAGAGAGAGTGATAGAGAGCAAGAAAGAGGGAATGACTTCACTTTTGTATTCTGGATTTTTGCTCATGTTGTAACATATATAAAAAATATATGGTAGGTAGCTATGCCTCATTTCATTTTTCATTCACTCTGTCAATGTCACCTATCTGCCTTTTATTCTCACGTGTCCTTCACAAATGTCTACAACCACTCTTTGTTCAATAAAAGGGGAATGTTTCACAACCGATGCAGATATTTCAAACAAATCCTGTGTGTGCTGTTTGTGTGTTGAGTGTGTTGGTTTCAGTAAAAGCTGCGATTGTCATGAGATGTTTAACAAAAATTACAAATCTCTTCTTATGTGGAAAAACATAATTATGAAACTAACCAACTATTATTAAAAAATGATTTGTATTAACATTATTATAATTATTATAAAAATATAATTATTATAAAAGTATTATGATAATACTTTCGTTTCATAATAATTTAAGCCATTTTTTGCGCAGAGAAAGTATCTCTGCAAGCACAAACCCCGTTTGGTATTATGGAAACCTTAGAAAGATCTAAATGCAGCTTCAATACAAGGCACACCTTACACTTATTTACACAGTTACGCCCAGGGTACAAGTTTGTACAATAGAATGACGTCGTGTGTGAAGTGTTCGCCTATTGGTTGCATATGCGGAAGTAATGAAAGACTGATTTCTGACAACAACGACACTGCTATCACTGAACATTCATGTTGATACGTTTTTCTTGAGTGTTTTTAAAAAAAAATGGCTCTACCGGCGCAGTTTAAAACTGTTCAACACCATCTACGGACCGCACAGGAGCACGATAAAAGAGATCCCGTCGTGGCGTACTACTGTAAGTTGGTCGCTGACGTTAGCTTGCTGGGCTAACAGTAGCATCTCTGCTTTGTTTACATGATTGTTCAGTTGACAGCCTGTTAGCCTATCCTTAACAGCTAGGCATCGTAAGTTAAGAAGTATTTGCGATAGTTGTTTAACGTAACCTAGTATATGAAATTACACTGCATTTAAACCATCCGATGCTATTGTGTTTCCATTGTCATACTTGTGTGTGTGGTTGGAATAACTACATTGTTGTGGCAGTGAACCCACTGAATACCTTGATAAAGTCATCACCATAACTACCTCTACAATAGTCATGGTTTGTAATGGCTGTTCTTTCTGAGATGAACATATCGAGCGATTACATTGGACTGCTAACCAGCCTTTAGCATACCAACGCTACTTAGTTGTGTTTTATTGACTGGAAATATGACATACGACCAGTCAATAAAAGTATCTACAATATTATATGGTATTCTAATTGAGTGTGCAATCCTCGGCTGTTCTCGTCCGTCATAACTTGTATGACGGCTTCTCTTGAAAACGCCCCATACTTGCTTGATCACCTCATCTACAAAGAATGAGCTGCTCAACCCTTTGCCCTGCACGGTCACCTGATGGTTGGCTGCCAATGACTCAACACTTAGGGCGTTATATTCCTGACACTTGACAGGAGGCTTCAGTAGTGTTATCATATGTTTAGATGTTATTGCCGTTTCTGTCACTCCTCGTTTTTCCACAGTTTTTTTTGTTATTCAGCAGACACTGCAAATCCATTAAGGATAACCCCGGGGTTTGTCAACCCGTACCCTATTTTCCCATGTCTATGTGACTAATGCGGACAACACATTTTGAAATTGGTCCAGTATTGAGCGAAAGCGCTTCAGCCATTGCGACCACGATACTGGCTTCAATGAATTAGGACATTAGCACAGCGTCACTGTACGTCCTCTAAAAGTGCTTCTTTTGCAACTAACAGGCTCAGACTGTTAGAAGTGTATGACATCATTATTGAAAGAAACCCTACAGAGTAATAAACATGTTGTGTACATTTAGCTTGATCCAGTCTTTTTGTTATTGTGTCTAACCAAGTCCTGCTCAAGGACAAGTCTTGCTCTGAGAGAGTGCGGACAAGAGTTTGTTGTGTTGGTCTTCAGAAAATAGCTTAGTGTTGTGAGGATTTGGCTGAAGGAGGGTTGATATTGTAATGACGATACTGACGGCAAACTTCCTGCAACAGCTCTTGCAAGATTTCAGAGCAAGACTTCTCCTTGAGCGAGACTTTGTTAGACACAATAACAAATGGACCGGTTCAAGTCAAGACAAAAGTTGTACTTCTCTGTAGGGATCCTTTCCGTAATGTTATCAGTCACTAATACTAACAATTTGAGCCATTTAGAGGACGTACATTGATGGGGTGCTATTGCCTCAAAAGGTTGCAGCCCATGGCTGCAACCTTTTGCAAGATAGGGTTCAGGTGGAAAAATCCCAACGTTATCCTGTTAGCCTATTTTTTGCTATATTAGTATCACATTACAATAAAGGTACATTAATTAACCATTAATTAATGTTATGCAGTAATAAGCATCATTATATGGCATTCACATATAGGTTAGGGTAACACTATTAAATAATGCATCAATGAATACCTAAGTTAACATGAAAAACATTTGTAAACACCATTAATAAATGATTACTAGACACATTAGTCAGTCAATTAATGCTTATTACTGCATTAACTAATATTAAACAATGGTTAGTTAATATACCCATATTGTAAAGTGTTACCGTTATATTAGTAAAACTGGTTATACATTCGTAATAATAAAGGTGGTTTTACAGATATGCATTGTTTGTAATTCAAAAGGTAGTGCAGCATTTGGGTATTTGAAAAGCATTGAGTGCTCGGCCATTTCTCAACCCTGATACTCACAGCTTGCTATTCAAAGCTTTTAGCTGTACGGCCGGTCTTGATGGCTCTTCTTAGTGGTCGTAATCATAGCTCCAAAAGAAACATGTATTGCATAGATGCAGACAGTGAATGTTACACTACTTTTTGTTTAATGATCAGTTCCTTTTATTCAGACTAAACTGCACTGCCTAAGCTGCCTTGTTCAATTACATTAGAGTAGTACTGCTGCTTAAACACCTGTTTTAAACGCTGTGGCCCCGCAATCAAAGCCCAAGAAAGAATCTGTTTTTTGTGGGTTTGAATCTGGTCTGCATGGAAGAATGGGCACTCTGGGAAATATTGAATTCATTAAAGACACGTGAATATGTAATTGTTGTGGCAAAAGGTTCTGGGTTTGAACCCCAATGTCTGCAGTCTACTTATAGGCATCCCTGAGCAAGATGTATTATAATAACAATAAGAAGAAGAACAATAATAATGGAAGAAAACGAAAGTGACTTTATCTAAAGTAACTTTTCGATAAATGTGTCTAAATAAATCCCTAATAATTATGGTGCGAGAATTCACAGTGATTACTTTTGTGTGAAGTTGTTAATTTAATGTGCGTTTTAAGTCAAGCTTGATGTGAATGCGGAGAATATTTGAACAACCATTTAGGTTTATTAATCACGAACTAGAAGAGATTGACTTCTTATAAATGATTGAAATATTAACTAAATGTAAAAGAAGAAATTAGAAATGAATGAATCAATGTTGGTATTGGCCAAGATATTTCATATATGTGCTACATCCATAACCCCTACTTCACTCCATTCTTAATCTTGAGTAGGAGACAGGAGACTGTCTCTCATTGGCGACCTCGCAATCCTAGATGCGAACTGACAGGGAAAAAACAAGACAAATGAGCCTATTCTGCTTGTTCTTGAAGGAAAATATCAACCTGGGTCTTCAAACCATCGTTACCATCTCTCCTGGCTTCATCTGTTACGATTTCAATCTGTTAAAATGACTGCCTTGTACCGATTCTGCCAAAGAGCATTTAGTGTGTGCACGCCTGCCACAAATGTAAACAAAGGCAGTATAGCACTTTCGTCTTTTGGAACCAATGCGCGTCATTCAGTACAGAGTTTGTGGAAAACATAACAGTGAATCACCAACAAGTACTCCTATCACAAAGACCAAAGTGGTCTTGTGGTGGAGGTGATGTGGCACTTGACAAGCAGAGAAGAGGAGTTTTGCATTCTATTTGGTTTCAGTGCCTGGCTCAAAACCGGATGTAGCCCACAGGGCCTTGAACTCCGTTGCTTCTCTTGATGGATGGACTCTCTTTGTTTTTTTATACACTTGCCAGCTTGTCATCTCAATTGCCTAGCGACAGGGCCGATTGCGATATACGTTTGAACGTGTAGGTGAAAGGATATCCTTAAATGTTCTGCTTCCAGTACGCCCTGGCACACAGGCTGCAGCTGGCTCTGTGGTCATCGCCTCTCATTACTCATCCTTGATTGGCTGACAGAAGCTTTGAGGGAGGGAGGTCTATCAGGAAAATTGCAAGGCAGGCAGCATGCTGATAGCTGGATGAAGTGGAGGAGGATGAGAATAGTGATGAAGGAGTGTGTTTTTGTGTGCGTCACTCACAAAAACATCATCACTATTCTATTGTTCTCCAAGAGAGAATAATTCAACCCATTTGTTTTTGGAACTGTGTGTGTGTGTGTGTTTGTGTCTCTCCCTGTGAGTTTGTGTATAATGTGCTTGTTTACAGATTACTGAGGCAGCTCTATACATTTAAAATGTAGGTGAGGTCAAAGTTCATGGGATTCTGTGTTTAAGAAAGAATAAGACACTGAGAGAATAAGAGACACGGAGAGTTTGTGTGTGTTTCGAAAGAAAAATGAAGAAGTGTCTTTTCCAATGAGGCCATTTGTGTGTGTGTGGGTGTAGGTGTTCTGAGTGAGTGATCTAATGATTTGGACAGACCACTGGAGGTCACCAGTGTCAAGAGGGTGGACTATTGGTTGTGTGTGTGTGTGTAGCTTGTTTGTGGATGCGATGGATCAGAATACATGGATAGATCAGACAGTGTTTCCCAACCTCTGGGTCAGGTCCCCACTTAGGGTCACCGAATATGCATATCGGTCGTGGGAGATGGCTGACTTATAAGCTATAGATAAGCTATAGATAGCTATATAGATATTTGATAATACTTTTGTATTTCTTTTGTAAAGCAAATCATTTAAAGGTTTCTCTTCTAAAGGACCTGTTTATACAAATATACTGCTTAATGATTCTTGGCCACGAGCAAACTACTACTAATGCAATGCGCATATGTTCAATAGGACCCTGATATTAATGCAATTTTGTTGGTGGTTAAGACAAAATGTTGGGGTCGCAAAATGATCAGACCTAAAAATGGGATCAGGGGCCATAAAAGGTTTGGATCCCCACTGCACTAGGATGTGGAGATTGTGGAAGGACTGGACTTAATGCAGCACCTCCAGGTAGTTTCTGGTGGCATCATGTAAACTTAATCCCGTTTGGAGATAATAATATTCTACCTGTTAGCCTGTCGCAGTAAAAGGTGGGGAGATGGAAAGTGAAGGAGTAGTGTGGAGATGACCAGAAGTGAGAAGAAGGAACCAGAGGGGAGGAGAAGGAACCAGAAGGTTGGAGAAGGAACCAGAGGGGAGGAGAAGGAACCAGAAGGTTGGAGAAGGAAACAGGGGGGAGGAGAAGGAACCAGAGGGGAGGAGAAGGAACTAGAGAGGAGGAGAAGGAACCAGAAGGTTGATGAAGAAACCAGAGGGGAGGAGAAGGAACCAGAATGTTGAAGAAGGAACCAGAAGGTTGAAGAAGGAACCAGAGGGGAGGAGAAGGAACCAGAGGGAAGGAGAAGGAACCAGAATGTTGAAGAAGGAACCAGAGGGGAGGAGAAGGAACCAGAGGGGAGGAGAAGGAACCAGAAGGTTGGAGAAGGAACCAGAGGGGAGGAGAAGGAACCAGAAGGTTGGAGAAGGAAACAGGGGGGAGGAGAAGGAACCAGAGGGGAGGAGAAGGAACCAGAAGGTTGGAGAAGGAACTAGAGAGGAGGAGAAGGAACCAGAAGGTTGATGAAGGAACCAGAGGGGAGGAGAAGGAACCAGAATGTTGAAGAAGGAACCAGAAGGTTGAAGAAGGAACCAGAGGGGAGGAGAAGGAACCAGAGGGAAGGAGAAGGAACCAGAATGTTGAAGAAGGAACCATAGGGGAGGAGAAGGAACCAGAGAGGAGGAGAAGGAACCAGAGGGAAGGAGAAGGAACCAGAGGGGAGGAGAAGGAACCAGAGGGGAGGAGAAGGAACCAGAGGGGAGGAGAAGGAACCAGAGGGGAGGAGAAGGAACCAGATGGAAGGAGAAGGAACCAGAATGTTGAAGAAGGAACCAGAGGGGAGGAGAAGGAACCAGAATGTTGAAGAAGGAACCAGAGGGGAAGAGAAGGAACCAGAGGGGAGGAGAATGAACCAGAGGGGAGGAGAAGGAACCAGAATGTTGGAGAAGGAACCAGAGGGGAGGAGAAGGAACCAGAGGGGAGGAGAAGGAACCAGAGGGGAGGAGAAGAAGGAATAGTGATCAGTGGAGAAGAGAGAGGGGGATGAGACAAGGGACGAAGGAGAGGAGAGATGATGGAATGATAGAGAAGGAGAGGGGAGGATAAGAGAGGAAGAGTGATGAGGTGAGGAAAGAGGGGATGGAACAACTGGGATAGAGAGGAGGGGAGATGGAAAGAGATGGAGAAGGGGAAGAGGAAAAGATGAAACGATAGGAGGTGGCATGGGAGAATGGGAGATTGAATGAGGGGAAGGGAAGGGACAGAGGGGCGCTGATGGCAGAAGAGGGAATGGGGGGATATGAAGGAGAGGAGAGACGGGGGGTTGGTTGGAAAAAGTGAAGGAGTGTAGCAGAGGAGTGAGGAGAAACTGACAATCTCGAGAAGAGGTGGAGGAGAGAGAAATGGAAAAAAGCAAGGGGGAGAGGGAGAAGGAAGCCTATTAAAATCCCTGTTGTTTTCTTCTTTTTATAGAATCCATTAGGCTTATAAACTAACAACCACCATCACGGTTCTGTTACCTCTCCCCCTCCCCCCCTGGGTGTGTTCTACAAGCCCAATCAAATAAGAACCAAATAAAGACAGTATAAAATGTGATATATAATGTTGATGTGCTTTTATCGCCTGGCCGCCGCTTGTGCTACATCAGCAAGCTAGTGTACATTAGCTTGCCAAGGCCCAGCCAATGTGAAGCCTCACCTGCACCTCAATGCGATGCGGTCGATGGAAAGGTTGCCTCAAAGCCCTGATTTGTTGACTGGTAATGAAACGCTTGTAACTCATTGGTTGACGGCTGTCGGCAGCCCCGCCTTCTCTTGATTCGATCGTTTGGGTTATGGATGGGGACAAGACGCCTGTTGTGTGCACTGTAGAGGACCTGGGTTTATACTCTGGGGAGATGAAGGCAATTGTACTTAGCAGCACACTACGAACACAAAGGCTTTAGAAGGGAGGGTTAGTTGGGGACCTCTTTGGAAGTTGTGTGGTGAAGGCCCTTGGTGCAAGGGCCAGATCCCATCAAAACTTAGGGGGGGACCACCAATACGGAATTTTCTCAAGAGTATTACATAAATGTAGAAATAGTTCATATTGGGGGTGACAACTAGTGTTTGTGTAATGATTGAATAAAGAAAAGGATGGAGAAGGGAAAAGGAAAGCTGGCATTGAAATGAGACAACAGGTAACTTTTCACGTAGTTTGGCCTTAAATCTCTGTCTTGGGGAAAGGTAGTGGTATTATGGAAATGTCATCCTTAAACCATATTTTTCGTTAAGGGAAAAGTTCAGACATATTAATGGGTCAAGTCATACATTTGCATATCATTAAACCTGGGTTGGATTCTCAAACACATTGTTATTGAAAAGGTTGGAAAACACCATTTAGATTTTAAATACATATATACACGTATACACATATATATCTGTATGTATGTATGTATGTATGTATGTATGTGTATACATATATAGATACATATATACGTATATACGTGTGTGTGTATGTATACATATATAGATATAGATAGATAGATAGATAGATAGATAGATAGATAGATAGGTAGATATATATCTATATAGATGTATATAGATATATCTCTTTCACAAAGTGAACGATGATGTCCGAGAAGTGTCCTATAAGTCCTATGTCCTATAAGTCTTGGCTACGAGCAAACTACTACTAATCACTTAATGTAGTGCATGCACCCTCTCTCGTACGCCATCATCAAAATCAATGGCTAACCAGACTGAGCTCAGCCCCTCCGCACATCTACATACACCGTGGCGTTAGGCTGTAAGTGTCTGAGAAAACAAACCTTCTTTGGGACGCCGCAGGCCAGCACTGCCCAGACAGAGCACCTGCGTTTGGAGCGGAGAGGAATGTTCACAAAGTGTTTTAGGGAGACACAGGATATCATTCCTGTTTTCTCTAATCTTATTTTAGTATCAGTGATATAATGGTATAGATTACTATGTTGACGATCATATAAGACATATTACCACGTATAAAAACGGCTTCAATTTCTCTTTAATAGATATACATACAAATTTACAGACAGACAGACTGTCAGACAGACATATGTACACAGGCAGATGCGCCTGTTTTTTTTCTTCCGCGTTAGCCCCGGAGCGTTTGGTTCTGGGGGCGTGTTGAGAGTACTTATTCCTTCGTGACGAACATCTCCCTCTCAACGCGTTCCTCCATCTCTAGTCACCTATCAGCAGCCAGCGCAGGTAGCTGGGACCCCCGCTGTGTGTGTGGGTGTGTTGGCGGGTGCTTTCACAGCTGAGCTGTTTTATCGAACCCTGGAGCGTTTCCCTTGATAGTACGGTTCATTCGGGGCAGGGGGAACGCTCATTCAAACTCTGGTGCGGACCAACGAAACTGGGGTCCGCTTGAGAACGGCGGTCCTGGCCCGTTTGCTGTTGAATGCTGGTTTGGTTCCCTTTAGGAGGGAACGTGGTCCTAGCCAATTACAGGAAGCAAACCCCAAAACACGCAGTGGGGGTTGAATGGGTACACTTTTGCCGCATAATTGAGTAAACATATTCAGCCAGGTATTGGGCCTACTTTATGTTTCCCAGTAAACACACAAACACACTGACGTTTTAACATTGTTCAGTGATGCGGGGTCCCTGAATAAAAGGGAGTTATTTTGTATTTGTAGGAACACCGAAGCAAAATGAAAAAAGGCAATACTGCACAAAGTTGTTGTTGCTCTGTTATTATTGTTCGCAACAAGTAAGCGTGAGAAAGTGGGATTTTCTGTCTTCACCAAACAAAGTCCATTGTGTGCGCTAACCGAGCCTAATGAAAACGTGTGAGAGCGCCATAGTCATATAACATTGGTAGTCATCTCCTCCACTATTACCAAGCATTCAATTTCACAACCTGTGTGTTGGCTTGCTTTTTTTTCCTTCTCAATTACCATGACATCACTTCCTCTCCCTTTGTCGCAAATTATTCTCTCCCTACTCACTGTTTATGTGAACACTGGTGGGCATGTCACAGAACAAAGGAGTGATTTGTCCAACTATAAGAGAATTACTGGCCGGCTGGCTGGATGACTGGCTGGCCAGCTCAAAGACAGCATGGTTTACAGGCTGTTTAGCCTGTAAGTCTTGTTCGGCTGATTTTGCTTCTGCTTCCCAATTGTTTGTTGGCCAGCCTAATGAATAGCCTGCTCAAGCACGATGCTTAACGTTTCCTGTTTTAACCGCTATCAAGTGACTGAGTGATTTTTCAGATACATGTTATTAAGGAGTAGTTTGGGTGTTAGTGCACTTTGCTTAAGGATGCCTACAGGTAGAATTCAGAAATTGGGGATCGATCATAGAACAATTCGACTGGTAGTCGAACACAAATCATTAGACTATCCTGCTTCCTTTTGGTCTGACAAGCTAACTCACTTACTGATCGACTGACTATTGTTCTGCCTGACTGTTGCTCTGGTTAACTGCTGTTCTGACTCACTGTCTCACAGCCAAGCCGATTGGCAGATTCATTGTCACATGGTCACCTTCCCCATGCTGGTGGTCTGGTGTGTTTTGGAGAGAGTGAGGGAGTGCAGCAGGGAGCTAGCATCCTGAAGTGGAACTTTGTTCTGTTAATGAATAGTGGTTTGACTCAGACAGTCACCATATGGTGGAATACTCAAGTGGTTGTACAGCACATGGAGATAAACATGCAATCTCATTCAGTAGCAGTCTGCAGGCACACAATTCTACAACCAATATAACTACTATTCACATTTATAGTCCTTCAAGTTCAATTGCTCTACAAACCTGACTGAACCTCTCACAACTATGAATCAGTCTGTCAATCTACTTGCCTGACTTGCCTTGCCTGTCCGTCAGTCCCATAGCCTTTAGCCATTCACCTAGTCAGTCAGTCAGTTACCCACTCACTTAGATAGTCAGAATGTACTTGCGATGATTCTAAGACTTTTCCATCAGACTGTCACGCTGTCCAGTCAAGCCATGTTTGACTGGACTGTTTGGCTAGTCAGTACGACTGTTGCCTGCTTCCAACTGTTAGCTAGTCCGACATTTCTGTTCCCTACAGTCAAGTCAGACTGTTGAATGGTCATTCAGATCATTAGCTGGACACTCTTGCCTAGTCAGTCAGGTTGCTATAACCGGAGAGTGAGTGTGGATCCAGCCAGTCTAGTGTTTTACCAGCCTCAGTCCATCCAGCCTGCAGGCCAACCTGTGGCCCCATCGGAACCATGCTTGAGGGTCTCGCTGTTCTCAACAGGAATTTCTGAAGCTAATTGACAGCAGTGGGATTTTGCGTCCAGCCAGAGAACAATGTCCCTGCGGCAGGAGTGGAGATAATACTTTGGCTCTGAACATGGAGCTTTTCATGTGCAGCGGTTGATGATCCGTTGTAGAAGAAAGCTGTGAAGAATTACTAAGAGCGTTGTTCTAGGAGCCTTAGGAAGCCTCCTAGTATGCAACTCTGTATCACATTCGTTTTGACACACTCTCCCTCTTTCTGTCTCCCATGGTCCCCTTTCCTCTCCCCTCCGTGCTCTTCATATCCTTCCTCTTCTCTACTCTCCTTCTTTATCTCCTTCCTTGCCTCTCCCTCCTCTCCCTCATCATGCCTCCTCTCCTTCATCTCTCTCCACTCCTTCCTCTCCTTCCTTTTTGTCCTCTCCTTCGTCTCCCTTCTCTCCACCCTCTTCCGATTCATCTCTCTCTCATCTCTCTCCTCTCCCTATGACTCCTTCTCATCCTCTCCCTCCTATACCTCCTCCCCTTCATCCTCCTCCTCCTCCTCTCCCTCCTATACCTTCTCCTCCTCCTCCTCCTCCTCCACCTCCAACAGGTCGTCTCTATGCCATGCAGACCGGTATGAAGCTGGACAGCAAGACACCAGAGTGCCGAAAGTTTCTGGTGAAACTCATGGACCAGCTGGAGACGGTACGCACCGAACACAGCGCAGTCACACACACACACACACACACAGATGCACACTTACAACACACACGCACACTTATACATACACATTATCCAGAGCGCGGCTCCTCTTGTACTCGTGGTGTGTGTGTGTGTGTGTGTGTGTGTGTGTGTGTGTGTGTGTGTGTGTGTGTGTGTGTGTGTGTGTGTGTGTG
>JAOPJO010000097.1:14986880-15004714 GCA_027123675.1 Molva macrophthalma
GGAGCGGGGGTGCATGAGTGTAGGGGAGATGAGCGGGAGGAGAGGGGGTGCATGAGTGTAGGGGAGATGAGAGGGTGAGAGGAAAGTAAAGAAAAGGAGATGAAAACATGAAAACAAGAAAAAGATGAAGGGTTTTAAAAAAGTGTGAAAAAGTAAAGAGTGTAAAAGCTAAGGGAGGGTGGAGCAGATGGGGGCCAGCGGGGGACAACATTAGGGTGTTGAAGAGAAAAAGGCAGGAGAAGAACAGTTAAACACATCGTTTTTTATTTGATCTTTGTTAACGCATCGGTACACACAACCACGTGCTCCGGCTGAGCTAGGTTAAAGTAAATAGAACGAAGCTTTCATGACGGGATGTTTGTATTACAATGATACAAACCCAAGCATTCATACTACAATACGACAGCATACAATACAACGCACTACACAACATAAGGCCAAATAAGACATGGCCGCAATGCTTCCCCCTTCTCACAAAGGCCTTCTTCCTTGACATCACTCACTATTGTGTTGGGGAAAATATTAAAATCTTCCCAAGATCATTGTATAATTATGTGTTTATGCTAGCTTTCCTAGCCAATGATCTTTGGTCTTGAAGGTGACGGGGTTTGGAGACAACCAGTAGCAATCATCGTGGAGCCTGTTCACAATAAACAGTAGCTTAAGCTGCTAGGGGTCACTTGATGACGTCCCTCCCTTATAAATGTCAGTCTCACATTAAGTCCTCTGTGGAAGCCTAACAGGGATTTTTGGAAGGTCATCTTTTATGGGATTTAGTTCACGAGAAACAGCATGAATACAGTGTCGAATTAGGACTAAAGTGCAGAACCCAAGGAAACAAAACCAAAGAAAGTATTGGGAAAAGCTATGAGAAGCAGCTGCTACTTAAGGAATTAGCATTTACAGCTACCTGTTGCTCTTGGCTAAGCTCTTGACAGTGAATTTCTTTGAGTGACTCAGTAGCAATTGGCTACCTGCGATGAGGGAATGGCTGCCAAAGTGGCTGCTAACTGGCTACTAATTCTAATGGTGGGATTTGAAGAAGACATTTAGAACTTCCGGGATAATCCTACACACAACGACGATGAATGGAAAGATTGCCACTGGTAGTTTGTCATTCAGCTTCATACTCATTTATCTTTCAATCTCCCTCTCTCTCACTCTCGTTCTCTCTCTCTCTTGTGCTCTCTCTATCTCTCTCTCTCTCTCTCACTCTAATTCTCTCTCTCTTGTGCTCTCTCTATCTCTCTCTCTCTCACTCTAATTCTCTCTCTCTCTTGTGCTCTCTCTATCTCTATCTTCCTCTCTCTCTCTCTCTGTCGCTCTTGTTGCAATCCCTTGTCAATACCGCCAGCCTCTGCTTCTCCCACCAACCCATCGTCCACTGACTCCACTAACATCATCCATTCTACTAATGTCATCTCCCACGGTAAGAATCTCTCCCCCTCTCCCCTCCCTTCTCCGCTCATCCCCTCCCTTCCGTTTCCTCTCCTCTCATCTCCTATGGATCTTCCTCTTTTCTCCTCTCTCCTCTGCTCTTCCTTTCCTTGTTTTTCTTTGCCTCTCCTTTCCTCTCTTCACCTCCTCTCTTCTCCTTTTACCTTCCCTCTCCTCTCTTCTCTTCTCCTTCCCTCTCTTTTCTTTACCTCTCCTCTCTTCTCCTCTTCACTCTCTCCTCCTCCTCCGCTGCTTCTGTTGAATGAATTGAGAGAATGAACACAGTGATTGGTGTGTGTGTGTGTGTGTGGGTGCTCTGGACACCCTTTGTCTCGTAGCTTTCTTCATTTATATTTCAAACCGCAGAGAGCTCCCCCACAAAATAACACATTTTGCTCCAGCCGTGGTTTACATTTTACATGAAGTCGATGGTTTCTTTACGAAGAAGATTAACTACACATAAAGGATCATCAGTTAGGGGATTCCACAGGGAACCATTTGGGGACACTTGGATTTTAAATGAAAAAGACTGCTTAAAGACATAAATAAAATCAATGTGATGCCCTCATGTTACATTGGTACTTTCTCCTTATGTCCCAGAATACTGGCCCCATCTGTTGCTGACAGATAAGGCCCAGCTTTAATATGCTTCTTGAAACCAGAAGTGTGCCTTTGACTCAGGTGCACGAGGGACTAGATAAACATTACCTTGCTCAACACAAAATGAGTTCCCCAAATCGCTCCTCCGTCAAGAAACCCTCCTGTGGGTTTTCCACCTGAAATGTGCAATGCTCAATTAATTCTCACTCAGCCATGCTGGGTCAGGTAAAGAATGGTTTCCTCAGAGATTTAGCTAATGGGATTTTTTTTTTCTCTCCTTTTGAGACCACAGACAATTGCTTTCTCAGGGCACGATAAGTATGCAGATGGTTTTAAATTCTAATTGGATGGAGAAGATTAGACCTTCAGTCTGGGACTTTTTTAAGGGATGGCCACATTTCTGATTCAGCAAGCACTATGGATACTTTCTTTAGGAAACAGAGGTGATGAAGCAGACAGACGTGATAGAAACAGAGAGGACATGTTACCCCCCCACTGCTAGGGTCAAAGGTTAATCCATGCCTGCCTTATCTTTTCATTTGCCATTCCATTCTAGCCATCTCCCCCATTTCTCCATCTTTGTCCATCGTCCCCACCACAAGCATGCCTCTAACCCCACCCTCCAACACCACCACCTCCTCCACTTCCTCCTCCACCATATCCACCACCGCAATCCCGACCAGATCCAGCTACCCATCCTCTGGTAAGCTGCCATATAACTTCCCCTTACCCTTTCCCATAAGTGTTTCTTGGAATCGTCTTGTTTTGATAATAAACAATAAATAGTTCAAGTATATTAGAGACTTGATAATCTATAAGTCGCTAATTGGCAAAATCGTCTGGAGCGACAATGAATGTAAGTCAGTATACCGCAGCCCAGAGAAGTATGCTGACCACGAAAACACTACTGGATTTATAGTTTAAACATTTAAAATGACCCCCAATTACAATCAGAGATATTCTCAAGTCTCTCATTTGTGAGACACTCATTGAGTGTAACAGTATAAGGAAGAGCAGTTTACCCATTTACATCCACAAAAACACCTGAATTAACACTTTTTAGATGTAGACTTTCTCACAATAGTATTTGTATTCACTGACACAGTTGACAAGGTACTGATGGACTTTCATGCAAATTACAGAAAGAAATGAATAATACCTAATGTCACTGAACAACGACTCTTCCAAGATCCTTATGAGAACCCCAGCTTGGGAACCCACATATCCATAAGGTTTGTTTCTCTGTGATTCACCACAGAACTCCCAGAACAGGCCTTTCAGAGATGTGCTCTACCATGAATGTGAACTGCTTGCGCTATTAACCCATTACTGGCGCTAATGTTTTGAGTTTTTGAGTTATATCCCTGACATGCTGAATTATTCTGCTAATCCGTTGAGCCAGTTTCCGCCAGCGCTAGCAGCACCATCCCCGCTATCCCAGTCGCTTACGCCTCCCCTGCTGATGCTAATGCTACCATCACGCGCCCAACCACTGGTAAGCTAACAGTTAGCTAACTGGTCAACTGTCACGTCAACTGTCATGTCTGTCCTTTTGTCACAAACCAAACTGTAGTAAGCGAATAACAAAATGGGATCAATAAAGTACTATCTGCCCTCTATCTGATCTTAGCCACTATCTGACCATTATTGTTAGAAAGTGAAGACCAGACTGAAAAATAAGTATTTTGGTCAAATTGATTTATTTGTTATTTTTGCCCAAAAAAAACAAATAATAAATTACCATTAAATTGGGTATAAATGATTCCCATTAAATTGGGTATAAATGATTCCCATTAAATTGGGTATAAATGATTCCCATTAAAGGTTAAAACCAATATTAGCGCTGACCTGCCAAACTGTGAAATTACCCTGTCCCAGTGACATCCCGTCCTGCTTCCGTTCCCCCCATTCACTGTGTTGTTGTTTTTTGTGTGTTGTTGTTGTTGTTATTGTTTACCCCTCTGTAGCCCCGACTCCAGCCAGTGACACATCCACTGTTTCCTCCGCTACAACTAACCCACCAGCTACTAACCCTCCTCCCCTGCATGGTAAGAGAATTACAGAGAGAGAACACTGGCCCCCAGACCAGCGTCCACACACTCCAGAACCACCTTATCAAGGGGACCCAACGTCTCATGAGGACCTTATTATCATCATCGTTTTTTTGTTAATGAGCAATTGGTGGTGCTCGATAATGGGATATATAATGGGATATTTCGAGGTTTGGTTCGAAATATGCATCCCCAAATTTTGTCAGGCTATGCAAAATTGGCCTGTCTGGGTTACTGAAATAATAATATGAAGTAAAATCATTTTAACAGAAGTATTCATCAATTTGACTTTTGCTCTTGTAAAGTGTCACCAGAGTTTTTGAAATGTTCCAAATATTTTTTGCATGCTGGAAGTTTTCATTTCACCTGACAACTGAAAATCAAGGTGTGTGTGTGTCATTGTATTTAATTCTTTCCTGTCCTATTTTGCTTGCATAGCACATATAACAGAAACACTGTGCTGCAAGTGAATCAAACGCTTCCAAGTAGGGCACTAAATATAAATTCTAATTCCAAGTTACAATGATTTGTATTCTGCTCTTCTGAAAATCTTTTCTGTGTTTCTCCTTTCTATATTATTCTCTCCCTTTTATTTCCAGCATACTTCATTCTCCTATCTCCTCTCCTCCTCTCCCTCTCCCCTATCATATCTCCACTCCTCTCTATTCTCCTTTTGCTTCTCTCTTCACTCCCTCCTCCACTCCTCTCCTCTCCTCGGTTTCGTCCTTTATATTCCTTCCCTTTCTTCCTAATTGATTGTACTCTTCCTCACTTTCACTTTCACTTCAAACATACAATAATCATGCTGTCTGACACTAACCATGGTCTTTGTGCTCTCCTGATTGAGGTGAAGGGAGTGTGGTCGGGCAGCTGTCTGCATTTTAATACGTTCTGTAACGCTCTACAAGAAGCATAGTCTGAGATACGATGCTGGTGTTAATGTACTGCATTCACAGGTGTGCGTCCTGTATTGTGTTATTGTGTGTTTTGTTGGAGACTGGTTGAGTGATTTGTGTTGTAACCTTTCTTGTTTTCCGCCCTTAATTTGTCGTCTGTTGTCTTCACTAAAACGGGTCATCCTGGCCTGACACCGCCGCGGTTACCCTGGCGACAGTGAAGGAGGGCGTGTTGTCCATTTGGTCCTTGCTGAAACCCCCTACAGGACGGAGGGCCTCCAGAGCACGAGAAGGTCCAGTCTCCCCCCAAGGCCCCCTAGCATCTCGGAACAGAACCGGGACCTTGGTTCAGTCCAGACCCCATGGACCACGTCGTCGCCGCAGATCCCTGATCTCAGGTCCAGAGACATGTACTGTAGAGGCTCATGTAGTCGCTGTTCTGGTCCCGGCCTCAGTAAACCGAGGCCGGACCCGACAAACAAGACTCACAGCCTCTCCTGTTGACCTCCCGGCCCTAGCTCCGGCCTCTGAACCCAAGCCTCCTGCCCGCTCACAAACACGTTTCATTGGTCATTTTGCGTATGCCCACCGACGCCCAGGCTTCCGGACTTCCAAAACCTCCTTGGGTTACATCTCCACCCCTCTGGTTGTGCCAGGCAGGAAGAGACCAAACCCGGCCAGCCTCCATCCCTCCCCCAAGCCTCTGGTTCTGGTCACCAAGCCTGCGGAGAAACCTATTCCCAAACTCACGACCAAGCAGGGGAACACGACCATGGGGCCCGGTGAAGCCACACCAACACCAGGGCCAATACATGTGACCCAGACACCACATCATGAAGACAAATCTAGAGCGCCTGCTTCCGTAAGAAACTCCTCACTCCTGTCACCACAACCCAGCGATACAACTCCAGTCTCCATGACAACAACCCCGTCAAAGGTCACGACATTACACCAAGGGTCATTCACGGGTCCGCCACGAATAGAATCAGAGGAGGAGGAGGAGGAGGAGGAGGAGAAAGTGCCCCCAGAAGCAGAGATAGCAATGGTGCTATCATCCTCATCTTCATCATCAGTATCATCATCATCATCATCGTTTTCATCATCACTTAGCAACAGGAAGAACAAACCTATGTCTCCGCATTGGTCACTACTGATGCGGAGTAAGGAAAACCGCACGGATGACGTTGGAAACTGGACCGATGGACTGGAACCAGTAGGGGATGAGTACACGTCTGGCACGGAGGGGTTTGTGTATGATTTGTCCATCCACACTGAGGAGGACAGAGACCATGATCTGTTTGATTTCGACGACTACACTTCAGATGAACCCGCTCCCATTCCTACTGTGGAACCTCTGAGCCCGGTTACGATTGGCTTCAAAGCAGAATACAACCATTCGCTTGACCAATCGGAACCTCATAATCCTTCTAACCCGGACACACCCCAAAGTGCAGGTTCTGGAGGTAGAAATGACCATTTATCTAATAAATCAGAAGTAAGGGATGACACTGAAAGCCTGCATAGTGTTGAACATAATATTGATGAGCTTTCATTCAGAGGAGCTAGAGGAGAGGAGATATTCGAGGCAGAATCAGTTACAGATAACCGTAGTACATTACCACCCATGCCAGCATTCCCTCCAGTTTTGACTGCTCTCCAAGGGCAGCATAGTGTAAAAAACAACATAACATTAAATGGAAAACATTTATTCCGGTATGGACATACATCATCCACACAGGCTGCTTTGAAACAACCCCAAACATCATCTTTTCAGCCACCATCACCCCTCACCTTCTCGGCATCTAGCTCTACTCCCTCCGTATCATCATGCTCACTCTCCCTCCTCACGACAGTATCCTATTTTCTGGGGGCCAGCAGCCCTACTCCTCTTCTTAGTGCACTGTCTACTCCTTCTCATCCCCCTCTCGCCATATCTCTTCCCCTCACAAATGAGCTCCCTCCCCCTCCCCCCCGCCCCCTCTCCATCTCCTCCCCAGGAAACCTACTCCACTCCTCCTCAACCCCCCTGCTGCCACGGTCCTCCTCCTATCGTTCTCCACCTCCCTCATCTTCTCTCCATCTCCTCCCCTCTCTTATTCAAGCCGCGCCCCTCCCTCTCCTCTCCCCCGACGCCCTCGCTTTCTCTTGTCGTTCTGATCCATCCCTGGCTACCTTGGACCCCCGACGTGTGACCTTTGAACCAGGAAGTGCCCTGGGTTCCACTTCCTCATACACACATGTCCTTCATGGTCTATTGTCTGCCATGTTAAAAACTCATGCAGACCTCCCACACACTGACCAAGGACTCTCAGACCATCTGGATTTTCCACTTGCGAGAGGATTTGATGGGACCCAGGCGGACCCAGTGGAGTCCCAGTTGAGCCATGTGTTGCCCATCCCCTCCTCTGATGGTCCTTTGGCAGACCCACCTCCCGGTCAAACTGGACCAACTGCCACAGAACTCAGAACATCAGAACCATCGGTTTTATCAGACTCTGGGCTTCATGGTTCTGATTCGCTGGGTGACAGAATCCAGCCTACTCCCGCAGGCTGGCACTCAGTTGCTGTCAACCCAGATCCACAGCTGGTACTGTGGCCTTCTCATCGTGCACCAGGGCCGTCGGTCAGTCACTTTTTGATTCAGAGCGATCAGAAAGGGGTTAGAACTGTAGTTGATTCTACCGACCCCGGTGGTTCGGGTACAGAGCATCAGACGGGGCTCGTATCCGGGAACGGTGTCAGCGTTATGAGAAACAATCGAGCGACCCCGCTTCTGCCCTCTCCTGCCAATACCCTGCAGCCCCCCAGCACGGAGAGCGCACGCAGGGTGAGGCTCATGCAGTCTTTTTCCTCTGTATCTTCTTCCTCTCTTCTCTTGTCCTCGCCCGGCGTGTCTTCCCATTTAAACGTAAGACCACCCTCTACGGGCCCGATGCGGGGCCTCTCCCTCCGGGGATCCGCGGACAGGGCCGTCGCCGCGAGGGCAACAGAGGCCCTCCAAGTCGTGAAGCGCGAAGACATGAGCAAACCCACGGCTTATCTTCACGCTTCCTTTTCGACTTCACCCCAAGAAAATGTTCCTTTGTCCTCGCGCCTCTTATCTCCGAGGGGGCCATCTAGAGCCCGGGGCGCGCCCACTGTGCACGGCTTAGGAGCCACGCTTACGCTCACCCCCCTCAGACCCACGAGAGAGCTAGTGAACACGCAGCCCACCGGCTCTCAGCCGCACCCGGGGCCGCCAGCGGCGCACGCTGTGAGTTCCAGAGCGCACGCCTTAAGCTTACAAGCATCCCGATTCTCTGCCAGGGAATTTGGGATTTCTATTTTCCATTCGCCAAATCCATCTGTCGCCGTGCCGACTCAGACTCCAGTGCGACACAGCACTGCACCGGCACCACGGCTTGGCGAGGCCACCGCCGCACCCACCGCTACCCAGCATGCCTCAGGGCAGGATTTTACTTCCAATTCCGATTTGACACGCGCGCACAATCCCCGAACCGCAAAGCGGCAGACGCACACACGCGTTGTGACGCGACTCATCAGTCACGTAGGCAGCTCCTGCGGCCTCTCGGGCGGGGGAGGTGACGGAGGGGAATGTGTGGAGCGGGGTTTGGACTTGGACACTGGTCCAGGACTGGGATTAGTTTACATAGGATTAGGAGACAGGCCAAGCTCGCAGAGACACACGCTCCCGCCCGAATCGACCCACTCACCCGGCCTCAGCCCTGGGCTCCAGGGAAGGAATGCATCTCCCCTCTCCTCGTTTCCTCCCACTTCTTCTCTCCTCTCTTCCTCTTCCCTCGCGACCCTCCCCTCTTTCTCCCCTTCTCCCACCTCGCTTTACATTTCTCCCACCCCCACCTCTCCTATCCCCTCTCGCTCTCTCTCTCCACCCTTCCTCCCACCTCCCATTGAGCCTCTGTCACTGCCAGCAGATTCTTCCAGCAAGGAGGGGGCAGCAGCTGGTACTTCTAAGCCCACCCATTTGCTGGTTCCATTCCATGTGACCCCTACGACCCCACCCCTTCACGGCAACCATTCAGAATTCCTTCAGGCTTCCGCTGCGCAAAGTAGCGTATCAGCTACTGCATACCAACACTCCCAGTCTTTCACTCCCAGCCAACTGCCTCCCAGATTTGAAATATCCGTCAGCCAACCGGACTCTGTCCAGCCTTCCACTGCTCCAGCCCCGGCCGGCCAATCAAATCCCTTTTTTTCCGCTGAAGTTTTTAGATCAGGGGAGGTTTCAGTGGGCTCTGGGGGAATCCCAAAAAGAGGAACCACATCTGGATTTATTGGTAGTTCCAAAATACATTCAGAGTCCTCAGGCGACCCGAGCTCAGTCGGCAGGAGTACAGATGCGTTATACATTCCCATCATGGAGGCTGCTTCAGATTCAGAGGACCCGGGCTCTGCTTGGGGACCAGAAACGGCAGCTAGCGCTAACCCCCGCGGGGCTGCGGGTGCACCGCTGGGTCCGGTAACGGACCCCGAGCGGCACGACGGTCTAAACATCGAAGCCGCCGGGGATCGTGGATCGGACACGGTGTCGACACTAAATATGCGAGCAACTGCTAGGTCCATGGTGGCCGAGCACGGCCCTCTCCACACCAGCTCTGCTGGGCAGAGAAGGCCCAGCGATGCCTCAGTGATGCAGCAAAGTGCTTCTGATTCAACAGGCAATGAAACTCGGTCCTTTGTGAACACAACCTCTGGCCCCCACACTAGCTCGCTTATTGCTGGCCCAGAGAGAGGCTTGGCTCCCTGGGGAGAGGAATCGATGCTCCCACGGAGTGGTAACCTCTCCGGAGAGACCGCGGCATCTGTGGATAACAAGCCCTCCCGTGACCTCATAACCACAGCATCTAAACCACCGCCGCTGAGGAGCCCAACCACCATCACAACAACACAAGGAGGCTCTGTCACCACGGCGGTCGTAGGGGCCCCCACCAGACCGAAACCCAACCTCACGAGACGGACCACCGCGACGGCAGCATACGAACGAGGAACAGACGCCGCTCTCTCAAGACTCTCAGAACCAACGGGGGGTCCCACGTCGACGGGGTCCGGGCTCAGCCGGAGCCCCGGTACTAACGTGCCACGCCCCAGCGGAGCCCACGGCCCTCCAACGTCCAGACACAACCCCTCGAACGGGGGCCACGGAACCGGCGACGCCCTTGACGGCAGCGGCGATGGCGACGCGCCGGTCTCTCCCGCGCCGCCCGCCGCCGCCGCCGCCGGATCCCACCAGCGTCTGACGACAGAGGATCCCGCGGCCTCTCTCTTAGCGGCCCCCCGGCCTCCCTCCTCCCCCTCGGTTCCCTCCGAAGCGGTCGGCCCGTGGGCTCCCGGCGCCGGTAGCGGTCTAAAACAGGCCACGGGGAAACCCCGGCCGCGACCCCCGACCTCGGGTTCTGGCGCGGGGCCCGCGATGCCATGCCAATGTAAACAGCGCTTTGATTTAAACTGTCTGTGTGGACTGTCACCGGGGAACAGTATGTCACGCAGCCACGACCACCGTAGATGTAGAGAGAATAGAGACCTTGGGTACAGAGCACTGCAAAGAAATGAAGAAGGATCGATGACGCAATGCTCGTTACGATGAGTATTGAGTACAAAGATCTACGAGCTAAAGAACTAAACTAGACCAAACCGAAATGGTTCAGTTGTTCTAGGGATAAAGTAGGGACTGATCTGCACGTTTTAGAAAGCAATTGAATTCAGTGAAGAATCTTCATTTTGTCAATTTCCTATATTTTTTTTGCAGTGCTGTATGCAAAGGACTAGTGGTTAATCTGTAGGTATAGCAACTTATTGGGCAGTAGCTTTGATTTTCAATCAAGGAGGGGATCTCTAGCTCCATATCTGATTGGTTGCATTTGATCAAAGGCGGGATTTAGGACATTAACATGGTGTGTAGTTGTCCAATGGCATTTGATTCAAGGGCAGGATTTAGGACATTAACATGGTGTGTAGTCGTCCAATGGCTTTGCAGTAGAATAGCTTTGGTCCGGACAATTATAGGTGCTTGTACATTCCTTCTGACCATCTTTTCTAGGTCTCCTTTTTGGACTTTATATCTGATATTTGATACTTTTGATGTTTGATTCTTCCTTTCAATTGAATTCTCTATCTCAGTGGGACTTTTTTGTGGATATTTTTTGTTTAGTACATTTCTTTTCCCACTTTTGACCTGGAGGTCAGCAGTTACCTGACTGGTACTTTACTAACGGCAATGAAAGGCTAGAGCGACATCTAGTGGCCATTTCACATGTCGCATAGCATGGTAAATAAAATGGCAGAAAAGTCATGGAGAAATTTGGTTCAGTTATTGATCAACAAAAAATAACAGTTTACAATTCTGAACATTTGCACAAAATGTGCATAAATTATTACTTCCAATTGGAAAACCCTGATCTATTTTGGTGGTAAGATATTTGAAATATGTAGACTTATAGCAGAACGATTATATTGGGTCAAAATCTAACCAGAAAATCACTAAAGATCTTTAATAAATTAGTATTAGGAATTAGGCCTATTCTAGAAGCATTAACAGTGTCATAAATTGATGGACTACATGCCTATTACAAAATTATTCTAATTTGGTTGACGGATGTCTTTATTTAATCAGTCACTGCTGCTGTATAGCTTTAAGAACTTGTCAGAGGTTTTATGACCGAACATCATCGTTCTGCTGTGTCTGATTGGATTTCTACATAACTCCATTACTCAGAGAGCCATTTTGACTCCTCTCCTGCTAGGAGATGAACAACACTAACCCCTTGCTCAGGGGCGCAGAGGAAAATGTTCCATTAAGGCTGTGAAATTAACTACACTAAATCCACGCCGTGTAACTCTTTTTCTCTTCACCCTCTCTCTCTCTCTCTTTTGGCCATCTTTCTCTCTTGATCCACCTCTCCCTCCATCTTTCCTGTCTCTCTCTCTCTCTCTCTCTCTCTCTCTCTCTCTCTCTCTCTCTCTCTCTCTCTCTCTCTCCCCCCCCCCCCCTCTCTATCTCTCTAATCTCTTACCACCTCCTCCTCCCTATTTCTGTCTGATCAGTTAATCATCCTATCATCTCTCTGACACCCTGCTGTGTTTTGGACCATGAAGCAACTTCTTTCGCATCACCTGATGTATCTCTGGCCGTAGACCATCTGATGTTCCTTTAAATAGGCGCTCCTTGGAACCAGAGTACTGCTATAACTCACAAGGGACCTACATCTTGCCCAGTGCATCATGGGTCATTCATCTGCCCCAGTGCAAAATGGTCATTCATTTTACAGAGCCTTGCCTAGACTCAGCTCCATGTCTGTTGTTGACAGATTTTGATCTCTACTGGTATCTCCTCGATAACTTCTGGTCTACTGGTTTCTACCAGATACACACCATATCTGATCATTCAAACTGGATAGTGTTCAAGTCAAGGTGTCCGACTCCCAGCTGAAAGGTTCTGGGTTCGATCCCCAATGTCCTACAATGTATCTACTTGTAGGCATCCTAGAGCATGATGTCCAACCCCTACCTGCTGCTTATAGGGTTAGTTCAGGATTTGGGCTTGGCTTTTGCCTTTTCTGAACCATACCGGGGTTAGACAAGAGAGAGCAGTGAAATCCCGGTCGATCGGTTCAGTGATCTCCCCGGTACCCATTAGCATTTGCGCACTGAAGTAAATTCCCAGGGGCCCAGCGCAACAACTCTTATTACACATTCCAGATAATGCGCTAATCTATTTAGGTGTGTATATGTTTAACAAACTAAGTAACAAAAAAGAGAATTCAGCTTATTTTACAAGCAGTTACTACAGTACTATTTCGTTCCAAAAAATGTCTTCTTCTGCGGGGATGTGCGCAATGATACAGGTGCCCACAGTAACAACACAACTGGTTACTTTGTTATTCACTGATCCAGAACCCTTTTTTGTTAAAGCCCAAATTTTCAGAGAAGGAACTTATCCAGCTTGGAACGGAACGTATAAAGAGTGATGAAGAAATGGCTCACCAGTTGGGTTGGGCAGATGCAACGTCGGCGAGAGCCACTGAACACTGCCGGTACAACTCTTGGGTATGCCAGCGTATGGCAACCGATGTAGAGTGTCTGTGCTGCACGCAGTGGGACATCGTTTGGGAGGCTCGAGGTAAAGTAGGTAAAGGTAAAAAAAGGTAAAGAAACTCTTGCTGGAGCTTGCATCACTGAAAAAGTACGAAATTGTGCTGTAGTGACTGCTTGTAAAGTACTTGTAAAACTGCCTTTTGGACTTGCCTTTGAAACATAGTTTATTACACATACCAATCTACACCGTTCCATCAGTGGCTTCACAGTAGAGAGGATCAGGAGCCTCAAGTTCCTTGGTCTGCACTTCTCCGACGACCTCACCTGGTCTCACCACCAACTCTGCAGCCAAGAAGCCACAGTAACCCCTCCACTTTCCTCGGAGACTGAAGAGAGCCAGTCTACCACGACCAATCCTCCCCAGCTTCTACAGAGGCACTGGGGAGAGCCTCCTGAAGGGGTTTGGGAATTGCAAAGCATCGGAACACAAGACACTGCGAAACATAGTGAGGACAGCTGAGGAGATTAGAGGGACCTCTCTCCCCTCCACCCAGGACGTCTTTCAGAGGCGTTGTGCACACAGAGCTTCTTCCATTATAAAGTACCCCTCCCATCCCTCACACAGAGATGGGAGGGATGGGAGGGTTGCCCCTGTTGCCTCTCTGCCAACAGGCAGAAGGTTTCCCAGCATCAGAACCAGCTCTGCAAGGTTCTGTATCAGCTTCTTCCCCCAAGCAGACTTTTCAAACACCCTGCTGCCATCCACCACACAAGCACCCCACTACCCACTATCTATGTCATCTATTTAATTCTGTCAATCATGGCTAGTTGGCTACACTGGTCATTATGTTAACATAATGGTATGCACAGCGCCCTCTAAACGCCACAGGCCTGCCTTTGTAGTTCTGTTTGCTGTTTGGTAAATGTACGTTTTTATGTTGGTATGGTGTTTTGTGACTGTTTTGCTTTTGTGTTAGAACCTTGGTGCATACAGAACGACATTTTGTTCAGGCGTATACTATGTATGTGGATGAATGACAATAAACTTCAGGCGATAAAGCCCACATCCTGAACTAAACCTTTAATGACATGCATCTAAAATGAATCAGTCAAGATACTTGGGATAAAAGTTTTTGCTAAAACAAAACAGTATCACACAATATCTGATATACTCATGTTCCTGTTTGTGCTACAGTCACATAGCCAAAAGCCAACACCTAATAACCACCAAACACAAACTATTCAAACGGGGCTTCTGTAGTGGGTCAGAGGGCAGGGGTTGTGTGTTTATTTTTCAAGCTAACCACCAAGATAATCACAATGGAGCTTAAAGCAAATCTAAAGCAATGTTGTACACGGCCACTCCTGCAAGCTGCTCTGGATCAGTGTTGTATATTTATAAAGATGTATGCCTATATATCAAAACGTGTTTCCTCGTTAAACGTCTGCAGCTGGTAACACTCATCTCGGTTAGGGCCAACCCTAGCATGTATTGTCACTTTTGTACCATCCAATCATGTGGGTGGACATGGATGGCGGTCTGTATTCTGCGGTTCTGTGCTATTGTGCAATATAATGAGGTATGTATTCTGTATACTTCCGTGTTTTGCAGGGTTCTCTTTTATGGAAGGAGGAAGAGGACACGGCTGCACCCGTGCCAGAAAGTGAACTCGTAAAACATAGGAACGCATGTCAAGCTGTCACACACACAAATATGCTTACTAAGGCACACACATGAGCAGTGCATGTCAAACATAACACTCCTTATGTTTCAGCTGGCTTTTAAAAAATGCATGTGTGCAAACAAACTACACATTCACATTGTGGGGGAATGGTGTTACCCCCCGCCCGCGCTTTAATGAATGGAGCTAAGCAGTACTGGTGAAAAAATACAAAATAAGGCCAAGAATAACAGCAAAGAGCGCTTTTCTTTTACCTGCCAGATAAAACAAATTTACAGAGGACCATGGATTGATGAAAAAATAGCACAAAAATAACTTGGCTAAATAACCTTGAGCATAAATTAGGGGTCAAAGAACCAAAATCTGTCAAGCAACAATCACAGAATGCCGAGGCGAATTCTTAAATAAGAACTGGGACATACCATTATTAAACACATAAGGCTGAGCCATATGGAGACATGAATACTCAAATCATTCCCTATTGCTAAATAAATAATTTATAATACATAATTCCTTCATAATTCCCTCATAATAATATAATTTGTGCTCCCATTTGTGGAAAAAAAATAAGAAATTCCAGATTAAAACAGAATCACGCTGTCCTCTTCTTATCCGATGCATGGTACGGTCTGATTAATCGGACGGGGCAGTATTCTCAGCGTGAGCGCACACGCGATTGCGATGTCTCCTTTAACTATGGACGGCTTGTACATCATGATTCTGGAAGCATAGGAGCATAATAATGTTTTTTGGTCTGGTTTACTAATGAACCGTGAAATTATTTGTCATTATGGGGAGACATTGTTGTGTTTGAAACTGCCACAGCGTTTATCATACGTAGCAAAAAAAGTTATCATAAGCCTAATAATTGCTTATCATTGCTTATAGTTAATCAGACCTGATTAGTGAGGTAGTAAATGCAGCTCCCTCAACTCTTTATTCGAGGCAGCCATACATATTTCTTATGACTCGGGAACCTAACGAGATAACACATCTATTGACCCTAAAAACGGTAAATGTGTTTTGAACTAAATGTTGTCTTTTCCCTTTATTTTCTTCTCGGAGTGAACCATAACGTCGTCATATTTCTCAGGTACTTCAAAAACGCTGCCAAATAAGTTATTTTCTGAGATCACATAAACCGTTTTATTAAGTTATGATGTTGTGTGCGTCTTCATTATGTTATGTGTGTGTGTATTTGATATGTGTTTGTTATGTTATAGCAGTATGTCTCTGCTGGAGGTTGAGCTGCTAAACATCGAACTGGCTGCTCTCCAGGTTTCCATTGCGTGTATGTGTGTGCGTGCGTGCGTGTGTGTGTGTGTTAACACGGATGTTAACTAGCTAAGTGGCTGACATAGCTAACTAACTAGCTTACTAGCTGTGTATCTGCTACCAAATATGCTCACTCAGGTAAAAAAACCAAAGTCAGTTCCAAATGTACAGATAGACTGACAAGAGCAGAGCTGTTGGAACACAATGTATACATGCCAGTATATATACATAAACGCACGCACGCTAACCTTTAGTTAACGTTTTCCTACATGTCACTGTTACAGCTCTATAACCTTTACAACATGAGTGTGTACGTGAAAGACATGGCGTGTCTGATATTCTATCTGCCAGTAGGAACAGCAAAGGTCATGTTTATCTATCAATCTATTTGTTTTGTTGTATTTATTATTGTTTTTTTAGCTTGTTCTAGTGTTAGTCGTCAGTCAGAAACTGTACAGCTCAGGCTTCAAAACAAAAAACTTTATTAAGAAGTCAAAGTCTTATGATGAACCTGCTCAGAGTGAGTTTACTACTGTTGTTTCTAAACCATTTATAGGTCTTAACTTACACGCAAGTATCAGATTGTGTACTGTCTCTTTAAATACATTCTAAACACACAGCAGGCCCTGGTTTAAGGTGTGGTTAAACCAGGTCAACCTCTCTCTCTCTCTCTGTTGCCATATTTAACAGAGTGGAGGTTGTGTGTGCTCCACAGGTTCGTTCTGGGTGCTCCGGTTCCTCTCATACCAAAAAAACACTCATGCCCTGCCCATAAAAAAGGGAAGGGCACTATACCTGGAGTTGGTTCCCCCGGCACCACCCTGTGAGGCAGGCAGGCCACTGCTCACAGCACCTAGCATAGGATGGGTTGAATGCAGAGAATTATATTCCCTATGTGGATTAATAAAAAATATTTTTTAAAAGAAACGCATTAAACAAACATGAAAATATGTGCACACACTCTTTCTTTCTCTCTCTCTCTCTGTCCAATAACCAATAGTACCTCAAGTAACCTGTAGTAACTATATGTTTGAGCTCTTTCAACGAGTAGAACCACTTATAAACCCCCCTATTGGGGTCTAGTAGGCAGTAGATACTTATTTGGGGTCAAATTAGTGTCTTTGGGGTGTTTAGAGGTGTGTGAGTGATATTTGTGGGGAAGTTTTCTGGTGGTGATTGTTCAATTATATTATATTGATTTGGTTAAAAAGTAACTAAACACCCAACCAAGCACACCAACAAACACTCCACACCACCAAGCTGATCATGACACCACCACCGAACACACTACCAACACCACCAAAAACACCACAACCAACACATCCCCAAACACACCGTCACGACCACACCACCAACACAATACAAACACTAAGAGTTTGGCGAGAGTTTGCAGGAGTTTAGAGCAAGCAGGCTGGTCTTTCTCAGATTCTCATGCTAGGGTCACTGTGTCATGACTTACCATTCCGATCAATGATGGAAAAACAAGAGGTAGCTCCGTAGGCCAGGGGAATGCCATGGTCAGGGTAAGGTTACAGGTGGGGGCTGATGGATGTGTTTACTGCAAGGCCCTTAGGCCAGGCTGTAAATTATTTCAGTTACATAAGTCAAAGAGTTCACAACGACAGACAACCAATCAGGAACAAGAGAAACTCCTTCATCAACCTTTTTCCGGCATCAAAGCGCCACAGCCTCTTTTTAAAATAAAAGCGCTGTTAAAGTGTTTAGCAGAGAGAGCGATGGGGGGGGGGGGGGGGGGGGGGGCGCAGGTGTGCAGAGTGCACAACAGGTTATTTGAGAGGGTTTGATTGGGATGCTTACCAAGTGGGTGTGTGTGTGTGTTG
>JAOPJO010000097.1:15021259-15040311 GCA_027123675.1 Molva macrophthalma
CACAAACACAAACACACACACACACACACACACACACACACACACACACACACACACACACACACACACACACACACCCTGTGCCAATTCAACAATAGACAGAGAAACACATGCATGCACACAACCACACTCACACACGTTTTAAAACATGCTGCATGAACAGGGTGCAGATGTAAAGTTTTGATACGCATCTCTCTCGTATTTACAACTGAGCCTCCCTACCTTCTATCTCACGGTCTCTCTATGTATCTACCTCTGTTTGGTGTGTAGAGAGCTCTTCCATCCAATAGCAGGAGCGGAGGTCCACAAGAGGTAAAGCTGATTGGCCGATTGACTTCCTGCTTCCGACGCCATTTGATCTGGCCCTGTTTCCCCAAACACGTGTGGTCTCAGCCAATCGAATGATCAACAGAGATACAAACAGAGACAATTAAACTTAACTTTGCAATTCACTTTAAAAGTAGTTGGATTTCCGACTTTGTTGACTTGGGTGGCAAACAACTGTTTGGGAAAGCAAGTTATGATCCGAGTGATGTGATTGGCTGGTTGCTGTGATGTCACATACCACTGTGCTGCCAACCTGGGGTACTCTGAGTGGGAGGAGTTACATGTCCTCACATTAGTTTAATAATTACAACTAGAGCTGGCTCTGCCCATCCAGGCGACTCTGGGTTGCCTAGCACAACAAACGCACCCCCACCAGACGCACATTAGCTAAAATCGGCTGAATATTTGATCCTTAACATGTGACTTTTATTTAATCGTCTTTAAACACAACATAACAGCCCTAATGTCTTGTTTTACATTTGATTTGAATTAAAACGGTAACAACTGTGTGCCTATTGGAATTAACACAAATGGTGAGCACAACTGTATTAGCAACAAGCTAGCTGCGTATCCGACCATCTTGAAGCAGACTGAGACTTGTACTAAGTCCAGACACTTCTATGGATCTAATCTTGGTTTGGATTGTGAAGTGAAAGCAGTGTACTGTGACGTTTTTCCTGGGAAGAATGGAAATGTTACATGATTGAGGCTTTAAACTTAATGCCTGGAAGTTGATTGGTTTACAGTGAACATTGCCATGCCAATGACCAATCAAAATATTGCATCCTTTCCGAGGCCCGCCAGAAGGAACTTATTTGTTTCTCATTAAAATCTGGCTTTTATAGGGTGCTTTGGTAAGGAGCCGTCTGTCTCTAATGTGCATGTATGGCCTGGGAAGGGTTTAAATGTGGCTGGTGTTCCCATCATGGTTTAATCAATGACGCTTTTTTTACCAATTTTTTTTGTTTTTTAAAGACTAAATTAATCCCCCCCCCTCCTGCGCCGACAGCCTCCAGATGGACTTGAGTTTGTTTTTAACCACTTTAATGTACAAATGAAAGTGGAAGAAATTGTTTTGATGTTCTGACTTCAGAGTTGTAATTTCCTGGACGAGCTCAATGGTGGCCTATTTCCCAGGTGAGAGGGGGCGCAGAAGAAAGGCTACACATTGGTTAGTTGGGTGAGGAAACCTTCTGGAACACTTGGAAACCAAGACCATGCAACAATAATTGTTCCTTCTGCTCCTCCAGTTCCCCAACCAGGTAGCATTGAGAACGCGTTTCAATTGAGTTTCTTCAGTTGGGTTTCTTCAAAGATTTCTCTGCCCAACTAACCAAAAGGAGGCTGTCAATCATTTGATCTAAAGTACAAGCTGTACCTAGATACGTCTTGAACAAAACTACTAAAATAACGTTTTACAGTGTTTTATAGCTTGTTAGCGAAACATTTGACCAATATCTTTTAAGTTACTATTGTAAGCTTTTCAAAAGTACGTCTTTGCTTTCTGTGGTGCCGTCGCCTTGGACCCAGGCATCGTGGGAGGAGTGTGATGTCTCTTGTTGGATGCAGAGCTTTGTCTGGCGGAAGCAGGTCATATCAGGGGAGGGAGCTTGACAATTTGTTCCTTGTTTTTGGACGATATGCATACTTTTGTTTGATCATTTGCGAGGGGCTCTGCAAAAACCCGAGGAGTGTGCTGGCCTCAAGACGCTGCAAGAATACAATTGATTTGGCTCAGCGTTTTACACCATCGCCCGAGAGTAAAAAGACCCCATTTTACAATCAAGAGCAAACTTTGCTCTGACCAAATAAACCTGAGGAAATAACACAACCTTTTAATAATCAACTTTTGGCTATAAAATCGTACCTCTGACCAATGACTTGATAAAGGATAATGTTAAAGTAATACAATTTGTACTGTAGTCTGATAAATTGAGATGGATACCATTGATTGCTTGAATTGTTAAGGGATTGGCATATTTGATGGCATCATATAGCATACATTTTTGGGGGTTATTTAGTTAAAAAAAAAAGATAACTTTATTTCCTGCGATCTAAATCACAGCAAATTACATTAGGACATTGGCTATTAGGTAAACTGCAAAACTGTATTTTATGCTATCCTTTACTTTCAGCCTTGAACATGGATCCCCTTTCCTGAGTACGTCGTATCGGCATCTAATGAATCCACTCTCTACCCACTCTATAGGCCCCCCTTTCATTAATTTATTTGGAACCACAACCTGTATTTACATTTAAATATATGTTTGTATAACTGCCATATCAATCCTCACTTTACCTATCCAATCTTTTCTCTTATTTTCTTTTAATGCTAAATCAAGTTTTGGTTTGCATTTAAATATTGGTTAAATATATTGGTTAAATATTGGTTAAGAGTTTATTTTGGAAATAGTAAAAGTAATATTACAGCCTTGACTGCCAGTTAATGCAAAAACGTAACTAGCAAGCTGCTATCAGCATGTGCAGAAGTAAATAAGGTTGTCATGCATTACAGCATGACAACACTGTGACAAATCATTGTTCTTCTCGTTACTCAATATTGAAGGGAAAATGGATCCGTTCTCTCCCAGTCTATATATATACACTAGAAGGCCTTTTTGCATTATAATGTAATACATACATTTATTTGTATGTATTTTTTTTTCTTTTATAATTTTTGCTCTAATTTAGCTTTTATTTTATTGTCTACCTACCTTGCAGCTACTGAACTTCTAGAAATACAAATAAATGGACAAATAAATCTAACTGACAAAAAGACGGACAGTGTTTTTGTCAGTCCAGTATTGAGAGTTGTGAGAACAGTATAAATTATACTCAAATACTATAATACCGTATCGTACACTATAACAATGCAATTAAAACATTTAATTATTGCTTGCACTTATTTACACAATGTGATATTATGGAATGCATTGTTAAATCAAATCTAATATTGATTACTGGTCAGAAACCCTTCAAATTGAACATCTAAATAGTATCAACCAAAATATCAATCAATATTATTATTATTGGGCGATAAGAAGGGCGAAACTCACATTCTAACGCTAGCTCTAACACCTAGCGTCCTGCACCTAGCATGTAGCATCTAGCCTCTCCCGTTGTCACGCTGAGGTGAAAACATCTTAAGCCACGAACACCTAGCAGCCAAGCACACAATAATTGGAACAGTATCCAAAAATACCAAGCATCACCGTTGTCTTAGTAAATCTGGAATGTGCACAATTTGAACAAACTTGATCTTTGGATCAACTGGAAAATGAAATCCAAGCAGGAATTATTTTTACAATCTCTGTTCTTGGCTCGGCCGGTATTGTCTCGGTTTGGCTTGGCCCGGGCATGCTGACGCTAGCGCCTGTGGAAAAAGGTGACCACACGAAATGTCCCTGTTTTTTACAAAAATAGGATTATTTAAATATATGAATAGATTTGAAATGGCAAAGGTTCTCATTTGCTGATGAGTATTCATATCGGGACAGTTGGTAATGAGTCTTTTGTCTGTGTGATAGGGTGTGACGTGGCCTCGCTACGTGGGGCTCTATCAATTTACTTTATGCCATAAGCAGGTGTGACCCATCACAAACAATAGGCTATCAAATCAAAATAGAATGATTCCCTATTCAAGAAGCCTATTTTGGCTTGTTTTTGGCTTGTTTACCAAAGCTTACCTCATAGTTACCCATTGCGTCCAATATTTTACTACAGTGCTACATTGACCATGATAAGGCAAAATGTAAATATGTCCCAGTTTTTCATTTCATAAATATGGTCACCTTACTGTGGAAGTCTGTGGGATGAGATCTCTTATCCTGTTCTCCCTCCAGGTCAGGAATCAGAGGGCGAGGTCAGAGAAGGTGTAGGGACGGGATGTCTATGAAGTCAGCAATCTTTCTAATCTTGATTAAACATTCCTGTTTAAATAACCTCTACCCCGATGACATCATTGCAGTAAGGAAGCAGTAAAACATACTTTGGCAAGTTGTATTATAGTTCTCGCAGTAGTATTCTGGTAGTAGTACTATGTGGACCAAATACAAAACGGATCTGTGAAAAGTGTTTTTCATGTATTTAAAATGACATACCAAAGCGTAGAAAGGTCTGCAAAACAATGAAATATTTTAGAAAAACAAGGAAACATTAAAAGGTAGTAGCCATAATATTTGCCTGAAAATAATTCCAACATTATCATAGCATGCAACCCTAATCGCTGTATTTCTGAAACATGGTGCGGTCCAAACTCCCTGTACAGAAGACTATAAATCACACCAGCTATGGAATATCTTGTGTCCCTTAGCATAAAACAGTATATTTCTTGGGCTGAAGTCCTGAAAATATTGTCGATGCATTCCATTAAAGTAAAGAATATTTATCTTAACAAAAACACCAGAAAATGTGTTCTTTTACTTTTACTGTTTGAAGTGTAGAGTTCCCAGAAAGAAGAGGATTGTGGGAGTTGCGGTTTTATGTTTGACGAGGCTGCATGCTACTCTATAATATCTTGTACAAAAAAGCAGTAAGGATTTTCTGAGTTCAAGAAGATCCAGACACCATCTCAGCATCAATCTCCAAACACACCCTTACAACTCACCTCATTGTTTTGTTTTTTTTCAATTGAGAGAAACAAGACAAGCCTTACGCATCCATGCAAAGTCACGCATAAAGTAACACAAAGACCCCTTGTACCTGATTTGGCATCGAATGCACACGTCTGCACACAAATCTAGAGTGAGATGCTTTTTGTCTGTTTGTATTTCTGCATGAGGTATTTTGTGGCTCTGTCATTTAAAGGATGCTATGTTTTTTGTAATGCAAGATGTAAAGTATGACACCCCTGTGTGTGTGTCTCTCTCTCTCCTCTTCCCCCTCATGCGGACTACCAGGTAAAGGTTTCTACAACCAGGCGAGCCCCAAATGCACCTCCTCCTGCTCCTCATCCTCGGAGCCGGAGACACCCCCGTCTTCCTCCTCCACCTCCATCCTGCCCGTCAGCCAGATGATAGACAAGGTCAAAGGTTACTGCTCCACTCGCTCAGACAACTTCTACAAGAACATCATCCTGTCTGACAGCTTCAGCAACAGCACCAAGTTCTGAAGCTTCTGCAAGACTCTCTCTCTCTCTCCTGCTCTCTTTGTATCTCTCTCTCTCTTGTTCTCTGACCTTGTATAATCCTGTGTACCGATCCTGAGGTTCCACACAACATTCTCAGAAAGTTCAGCTCAAATTGTTTTGTTTTTTTCAATCAACCGTTTTGTTGGCGGCATATTCCTGAAAGTTCTGGAATGTCCAGCACCTCTGGCTTCCCATTGGCTGACACACACTGCAAGCAACTTTGATATATTTGATATTTGCCATGCTTTTATTTTTTCTCCCAACAGTTTTTACTGTCAGACTTTGGGCAGTGTTTTGCGGTGTGACAATCAAAATGTTTTACGTTTTGACTTACTGAGTTCACCAGAATCCAAGACAAAAATACCAAAACTAAACATTAGGCATATAAAGTTATATTTTGACCTGTCCCTGCTTCTCGGATCTCGGATCAGTAGCAGTCCTACTGTGTTATAGCAGAACCTCTGGGGGGGGGCACAGAGACTGGGCCGGAAACCGGAAACGGCAGGGGGCGGAGCTACACCAGGTTTCCTGTTTCATAACGGAAACATTCTATTGAAGAAAACTCAGATTGCAGCCTCCAGCAACATGATTGGTCGAAACAAAAATGAAGTAAAGAAAGTGAAACACCCCATACTCACAGATCTGACCTCTGCTGCCATCAGACTTTAGATATTCATCGAAAGTCTGACTGAGACTCGGGACAATGTAATATGAATTCCAATATGTTAATGTATCAGTCAATTTAGAAAAGTACAAAAATGTATATTTGCAATATATATTTTACGTAAATTTAAGCGGTGGGAACATATTGGGGAGGTGAATAAGCATATTACGCTACGGATAAACCTCCGAAGCGGTCAGCACATGTTTTGGCCTCATCTCTCTGATGTTCTCAACCCTATTCTCCCTGAATCTCTGGTTCGGAACCCCTGTTGTGATTTCACAGCAGGCTCTAAATGTGTGGGTGGTGATACAGCACTGCATGTTGTCATGAATACTTCAGCCTTACCCTGAACCTCACTTTACGCAGGCTTCACCTCACAGAGGAATTCCTTGAGGAACTTTCGGATTTGATCTTCCTAGTCATCAGATATTAGTGAGGGTCATCAGACTGGATGCAGTTTGACATTATTAACGTCTTTTACATTTAAATGACTAGCATAATTGCATAATGCCATAGTAACCACCCATGCCATTTAACAGAGCTAAACATAGCACCCCTACAGACTATCTCAATACAGTGTCATTGTTATGTAAAAATGAGCCTTATATATCAAGCACAATCTGTTGATGCAATCCTCCCCATACTTTAAGTGCCTTACCTGTGATTTAAAAGACTAAACGGACCATAACGTTAATGTTATGTTTATTGGTAAAGGATATGTTTTAAGTATTTACGATGGAATCTACGGTTGTTATCTATCATCACCATTGGTGGTCAGACTGTGGCGGGGATGCTTCAGGCAGGTTTCTGAGAAGAAATGAGGATATAAATGACATGAAACATGCATATTTTCTCTTGACAAATAAGTAGTTTGCTAATCACTCAAATGTTTTTCATTATTTTTCCTCTTTCTAAATACTGTGAGGTTTAATGTCAAAACTGGTTATGTGCAGAGCCACAACTTGTGTAAATATCTTATTCTAAGTGCCTTCTCTCTTCATTGCGTTATGTGTGCCTGGATGGTTGTTGCTGTTTTTTACATTTCCATTTATAATTCAATGTGATGCAGTAGAGCAGTGGGTGGGTCTTCTGCTAGCTTTAGAGCGAGCCTAAAGGTTCACCGCTAGCCAAATGTATGTCCCTAGCACCGCATCCAAAGCTTAGCATCTGACAGTTGGAATCTTTTAAATCTACCCCAAGACTCTTAGCATCTACTGGTTGTCGGTTTAGGAATTGTTTGCTATCTCTTTGAGGCTTGGCTCTCCTGTAAATCTATCCTGTACATTTTTTATTTCTTTTCCTTTTTTGGTATTTTGTGGTTTGTGGGTTTTTTTGCTAGCAAGTGCATTCTGCTTTATGTATTCACATCCATTGTAGCTAGTATTTTTTCACAAAGGGAAGTAATATTATTATTTTTTATTTTATTTGTCAAACATACTTGACTGTCCTACAGATTTCCATACACATGACTACTGATAACCTGAATTTTGTAGAAACACGATGTTGTTCTTTGGTCCAACTTTACTTTCACTGTTGTTGTTATTGTTTACGTTTTCTCCTTCACAATGTCACTCTGTTACATAAGATATAAGGTATTTTCATTGATTCAAATATTTTCAAGCAAATCATTCGTCATTCACCGTTTTCCTGTCTAAGAATCACAATAGTAGATAGAGAAAATAAATGTACATCTTCACAGTGTTTCATTAAATGTGTTTTGTTGTTTGTTTTGTTGCTTCATAAAAAAGGGACAGGCAATAATTATAATTATTTGAAAAGGCTCTTTTTTGTAACAAATCTTCATCAGTTATTTGCTTTATATGCTATACTCTGTAAAAATGATATCTGAAAAATGCTTTCTTTCTTTTTACAGTAAAAGTCGTTTTGTGAAACTGTTGGAAGCTATAAAGGAGTCATATCATGGTTAGTGTGTTCACCTTTTTATTGACTGTTTTTGCACATCAATGATCTAATAACTAAAGGCTGAACAAAGCCAGAGGGAAGCCTCTTGTTACACAGACACAGATCAGACGGCCAGAGAGACACCCATTACACAGCAATTATATTGTGCAGAAAAATCAGCAATACATTATTATTACCAAGTTAAACAACTGAGATAAGTCTCAATACTGTTCTCCAACACAGTATTTCCCCTTTGGAGACTTCAAACATAGTATCTTAGTATAGTAGTAAAATTGGAGGCATGAAGCGGTGCATTCATATTTTTGGAAAGAAAAAACAACCTCTTTTGATTAGTGAAAGTTTTTTTTAAATGTTTGTTTATTTTTCCGTCTGGCCACCCAGTTGGTGCTCACAACCCACAGTTTAAAAAACTAAGACCAAAGTCTGTTCATATTCGTATGAGAATTATAAATATGAATGTAAGATAAACTAAATAAAGTCCTTGGACCGAGAACCACCTGTCAGCAGTTATCCTGGATCTGTTCTGGTGAGCTCAGGGTAAACGTCCGGCTAACCAGACCCACTCTGTCTTGGCTTGGGTTCATTGGTAATCATCATGTAGAGCAACAATGGATAAACACTGGGGATTCTCCAGGCAACAGCACAACACAGAACACAGTGGAGTATCCCCTCCCCCTGGCCCAGAAGACTGAAGGAATGCTTATTTTCCTTTAAGGAGAACCAAACCCCAACACCACATGTACACTGGTTTGTATTCGACGACTCCCTCTATAGGTTAAACACATGCTTTTGCATGCTTAACCTCTTATTGGCTGTAATGGTCAACTGGTCACCCGCTGATTAGGTGTTATGTTATACACCTGTCCTCCGCCTATTGAAAGTGAATTGAAGTGGTGTTTACAGGGGAGCTGGCAGCCCTGCCCCAGAATTAACAAAACCTGAAAGCATTTTTTTACCTTCGGTTCTTCTTTGAATCTGCCCACAAAATACATTGCTTCCATTATGATCACAGGGGGATGAATCCAGTGCATCAGTCCAATTGGGGGGAGATTTGACTTTTTAACAGAATTGAGTTTACATACTGAATTCACTATTACCACTCTCCGAGTCATACCTAGCCCCGATATCACGATACCAGAGGAAAGCATCAGACACCACACTTCATCAGTGTGTGTGTGTGTGTGTGTGTGTGCGTTAGTTCAAACAATCATGTTCATTGAATCCCCAATAAAGTGACGTCGTTGTGCTGTTTGTTTACATGTGACATCACACCGTGGCTCCCTGCTGTTTCATCTGTTATCAATTCAGTATTTGCATTGTCTGTAAATATTTGGACATGTATGTATTGTTTGAGACTAATGCTGTCATCTGGAGACCATATGATAAACCATATGAAAATAAATGTGCCTTTCCTGGGATATTGACATGACGGGATACGAAACTAAGATTAAGTTAATGGTACTAAAAAAACTAGTGGTCAGTTTGTGAGCACATATTTTGGAAGCACAAGTTTATTTTGGAAGCACTTTAAAACCCCACAGTGTCATGAGATAATTGTATTCATGCAGATGTAACATTTTGATTTCAATTGAACTGAGCATTTGGCACCAGAAGATGCGTGGATCCATGCGATAACCGTCTGCGAATCCAATCAATATTCAAAAAGAGAGTTAGGAGGAAACTTACTGGGAAATTATTATTGTCTGTGAGCCACACTTCCATGGCCGGATTCACACTCTAAGGGACCCTTGGGGCCCCCTCCACCCCATCCCTCCGTTCCCTTTGACACCTACCAAGACCACTGAACATGAAATACCTCACGTTCATACGCACGACTTCACTCTGTCTCACACGCTGGCCTAAGACAACTGCAGATGTTCTCGTCAGCAGCCTGGAGCTGAATCAACATAATGTTGGATCGTTATCTGGCTTTTAAATCTTAGAATGGGATTAAGCTTGGATGAAGTTTTGTACTCTAACTCTGGAGTACAAACTGTATTTGGACAACTATTTCTTCTACAGAGGAGCAGGAATTTGGAGTGGATTCTGGGTGCTCCAGTTCATTTCAAACTCTGACTGGGTACCTTGCTCGCTCTGACTGGGTACCTTGCCCACTCTGACTGGGTACCTTGCTCACTCTGACTGGGTACCTTGCTCACACTAAATAAGTTCCTTCTCTGTTCTCCGGCCGTTGAGTCAAAATCAAATCTATCGAAAAATATACAACCTTTTTCCTCTCTGTCTCTCTGCCTTCAACATGCACTCTGGCGTTCCCTTATCAGGTCAGGTGTTCTCGCTAAGAGAAAGGAGACTCCACCTAATCCTCTCATTCCTCCGTCTGAACAGTTTATTACGCTCATCAAACACACAATGATGGAGATGTGCTGCTGGTTATAGCGTGCGTTCGAGGCCGGTCCACATGCCAGCATTCAGATGAGCATCTCAGGAGTCCGCTGTCCGGTTTCAGCCCGTTGACTCTGGGTGAAGTAGTGTCTTCGATCGGCTGTCTGCTCGGGCCTTGTGGCTTGGAAAGAGGCTCAATTGGTAGGCATTGGACAATGGTTCTCTCTGCATACAAGGGGGCTGTGTCAAATTTGACTGTTTCATACAGACTGAGACAGAGTTTAAGGCAATATGGAGCGAGAGATAGGGTGGACATTCTAATGGTTTGGATAGGTGCCATTAAGCTATGCTTTGCTTGTTTCAATGGTGAAACATCACACTGTTTACGTATCCTTTGAGTATTAATTATAATAATATAATTGAATATCTTCGCCTCATAGTTTGCTGTATGTATATACCTGTGGTACATACATAAAGCATGTGTTGAATATTCGCCACATGATATAAATCAAAATTGATGTAACCTTTCCTCCAATATGTACTCATCTAAAGGTCATTCCGGTAGGTATGGGTACCAAACATAAATGATGAAACATAAAAAAATTTGAAACAGCCTACATGATAAAAAAAAAGGTTAAAAGAAAGATTGACCTTCCACCTCAACTTGGATTAGAACAAAGAATGAAAAAACATAAAAAGTATAGTTCTTCTGTATGGAAGCCCTAAGATGCCATCAGTTTACATTTTCTTGAGATCTCGACTTATGTCTGTCTGGCATTCTTATTTTCTTATTATCTGGATGGCATTGAGGGTAACAATGTCTGAGGAGCAAGACCATGTTGATCGGTGCATCACATTTCTCTTCAGCCAAGGTTTGCCGGCTGCTGAAATAGCATTATGCGTTGCTGGGGAACATATACACATAAGTGTGTGCCACCTTAGAAGAAAGTTGGCAAGACTTCAGCTCTATCAGCGGTGCAATTTAAGTGAGATTGGCGATGTGGCGGACGACATTGCCGATCAGACAGAAAGCCAGGGAAGACTCCATGGATACAGAATGATGCCCGAGAGGAGCCGTTCTGCAGGGTTTCGGGTCCCTAGAGCCCTGGTGTATGAAGTGCAGTCCTGCACTGGACCCGGTAGGCATAAAACAGAGATGAGCTAGGAGACCACGATGCAGACAGGATAGTGTCCCGGGATAACTGGGACACTATCCATGATTTGTAGAGCTTTGCCCATGGAGAACAGTGGCCAATGTGGCCAATGGACTCATGTGTTCTCCATGGGCAAAGTACTACAAATCAGCGGATTGAAATGTGGTGGGGATATTATCGGAGACAGAACGATGATTATTGGAGAGACCTGTTCCTGGAATTTCAGTCAGTGAGTGAATTCAATGGCGATATGGTTGACAAGGGTCTCATTCAATTCTGCTTTCTTAAAGTCATTCAGGTAACCTCTCTCTCTCTCACACACACACACACACACACACACACACACTCTCTTAAAGTCATTCAGGTAACCTCTCTCTCACACACACACACTCTTCCCACTTTCTCGTGCACAAACTCTACATCAAGTGTATGTTTCCGTATGTTTTCAGTGTATGGAATGGTCTTGATTAGGCTGATGTGTAAAACAGATAACAGCCTATTTGAAGATGTGAGAGCTATGTTTGAGCATGTGTCTCGTTTTAAAGGAGGAGCTAGACGCTGCTGTGCAAATGTGGAATAACCATCGGATCCGGCCAAATAGGAATGGACTTGAGTTGAATTGCTTCAGTGGACTGTGATGAACTGACCTTTGGAAAACTGACATTCCTTGTGACCCAGACCTATGGGAGCTTTGGGTTCAGACCGCTGGGGCCATTTATCAAAGAACAGCTGTTAGATGAGTAGGAAAAATAACATATGGAAAACGTGTGATGAATGTTTAGTCAAAATTCACAATTCTTTATCCACTCACCTTAAACTGGAATAAAAACTCAGAGGACTTCAGTTGTGCAACATTTTAAAAGTAAAAAAAATAACAAAGTAAAATCTTTAAGACTTTTAATTTTTTCATTACAACTTCGGACAGTTTAGTAAGCATGTTGAACATGAAACTTAAATACATTTCAGAGATCAGTGACAGTAGCACTAACAGTGCAACAGCAGCTCTGTGTCTTACTTCAAGTGAACTCTGGCCATTTGATGCTGCAAAAAAAACTAAAAAAAAAAAGAAATCTTCAAGATAAACATTTTTGAGTCATTACAGACTTCTGATACTTCACTAAGCATGTTGAAACATGAAAATACATTTCAGAAACCAGTGACAGTACTAACAGCAGCTGTTTCCTTAACGTAACCTCTAGTCAACATTAGAACTTTACACTGAACACTCTTACCCATTTCACTGCAATGATCGTCAAAACATCACAACCAAGGATTTCGTTTTGACCTACCTTATCATATTGTTGTTCTTGCATACCCATTTTAGGCCATATTCATCAACCATATTCCACTTTCCAACACAGACAGAAATTCAGACCTGAACCCAGAATGATTGCTGTAGTTGCATGCCAATTCAAGTGCAAAAGAACAGGTGTGGGCCGCTGGCCGTCTAGCGAAGTCTGACATGTTTGTAAAGATAACCTTGATAGTCTTCGAGAGGAAAAGGTCAGAACCTGTGCAGTACCTCAGGAAGAGTCCAATCTCCTGCTGATTGATTTCTCTGACAAATCTCAGAGGATGAAGAGAAGTTGTCCTCTCTGCTAGCGACATTGCATTTGGGAACTGGATGAATTTTGTGAGGCTTCTTGCTTTTGGCTGAAGTTCAGCAAGGATCTTTTCCAGCGCCTTACTATTCAAACACTGCCTTTCTGCAATACTTTTCAGGATTGGCTTTATTATAAAAGCTGGTTCTTGTACCAACTCCTCATCCGCAATTTCCTCTGGACAATTTCTGCTCTGTTGGTAGAGCCTGCTCAGAATGGTGATAAGCTCATCTAGATCAGCCCTGTTAAATTCAAAGCCTCTGTTAGGGTGTCTTCTTCAGTGGGATAAAAAAAGTATTCCATTAAGCTGCAGTTTGGTGAAGGTATGGAGAGGGCTTCAAGAAGAAATTGTGAAGCCAGTTCAATGGGCAAATACGTAAATCTCTGCCATCCAAATGCCACAACGCGTGCAACAGCTTTCCATTCCCTTTCCCGATAGGCATGACGCAACATGGGGATCTTGTATATGGTTCCACAGGTCCTTGATGCAAAGAATTTGCTCCAAAAATCAGTGAGAGTCCATAACAAGCCCTTTCCCAACTCCATTCTCCAATTCACCCTATTCCAGCATGCAATAAAATGTTACAATGTTAGAGATACAGTGAGCTGAGTGAACAGTAATGGTTCTAATGGTTCCGGATTCTCACAGAATGTTGTAGTTGAGCTGGTTGCAGAGGGGTGATTTGAACTTGTTTCCTGATTCATGACTTCATGCTCTGTGGACTGACTTTCAGCTGCAGCGTTGCTCACCTCGTCAGGAATAGATTCATCCACATTGTTTTCCATTTCTTCAACCAGCAACCGAGAGGTTAATAAATCAATGTGTCAGACAGAGCATCACAGGAAACATTCCCAGTGTCACCAGGGCTGGAGAAAGACATCGCCTGTAAGGGGATGGGGCCCTGAGGTGACACAGTATAGGAGCGAGGTGTTGGAGAAAAACCAACAGGGGTTGGGGCCTCTGTTATTAGAAATTCCTCTGATGAATTGCCTTGAACTGATGTTTCATTTAAATCGGACTCATCTCTTTGTTTTTTCTGAGAACAGATACACCCTAATTACTTTGTGATGAGTCGCATCATATAAGTTAGCAAATTGTGAGTGTGGCATCTAAGGGCTCCTCCGAGCCCATAGCACAAGGTGTAAAGTCAAACTCGTCAACGTTTCCTTTTATGGACTTCCCCTTAGGAAAGAATATCTTCTTTCCTTCCTTTTTTACTCATAGTGTCGTGACTCCTGACAGTTTCCAGTTCTCGTGTCACAAGTTGGTCGTCTAACCTACTTGAAACTTCTGTTGTGATAATTCATCCAACCCACTACTATCAATGTTTTGTCTTGGTCCACCTGGGAGAATTGAAAATAAAATCACATCATCAACACAAGTCCCATTAAAATTCCAAACCACTGTATAACATTCTAGTTGTTTATTTATTCATACTACAACAAGCCAGGAGGATATAATTGTATTCACATAGCCTACATGGCCTTACTGTAAGTATTTTAGGGGTATCTACTGGGCCAATTAATTAATAATTAATTAAAGTTAAAAACAGTAACAGTTCATATATTAAAAAAAAACAGACACCCCTCTATTTTCAACCAGCCTCTAAAACTGTAGGCCTAGTACCCTTTTCTTTGAGATTCAAGATTATGATGTGCTATTTAACACAAATGATGTAGGTGCAGTAGATGGTGCATGGGTCAAAAGGCAGAGCAAAAAAAGGGAATCCCCAGAACACTCATGAAATCGACTAACTCATAAACCTGTGTCCGGTTTTCCATCTCTTTTCCACACTCCATTCCACACTTTTTCCAACACACTCAATGATCCAGCAAGCACCAACGCATGCTTTTACTTTTCAGAATAAAACACATTGAACTTCGTAACACACGTGGGAAAACCACCGCAATCGATTTACTATTACTGAAAGAGAACCTATTCAAGCTGTCGCTGCGTTAAGCCCCACAGCAGCTGCTCCAAAACGGAGACAGCGCTGAAACCAGCCTGAACTTGTATTTTGTGAAAGTGACATAAATGAATCGAGATCTCAAGAAACAATGAAAAATGATACGTTATCACGAGAAAACGAGGCTAAAATAAATGTAAACTGACTGCATCTTAGGGCTTCCATACTTCTGCGTCCCGAGAGGACAGTATGTTGTTGTACTCGGCGAGGTAGGAATGGCTTGTCATGGTGTTTGGGTGAAGATTTAAGAGCAGTGTTAGCAGACTCTACAAAGAAAACACTGCAAAACATTCAGTTTATATTTTTAGTATAGTTGCATGAATGCAATTTATTAGGGTTGTGTATCCTGTAAATATTTTACGTTAGATTTAATGCATTTTTTAAGTGCTTTTCTAGAGATTTAGTCTCCTCAAATAGCCTCATAATGCCTGAGTGTCCTTGTGTCACGTGAAGTTCCTGCTCAACAGCACCTTTACACTTCTCATGCTTCATTCATTAAAGGCACTGTAAGGAAGGTCATTATTTTGGCTAATTTCTTGTCCGTTTTACCAGTTAGCACTACCCTCCCTTCTCCCAATGTCAACACGTTTTTCCACCAATCGCCACACCATTATATGTGCTGGTCTCTTTCCTAGCAGCTTTCTGTTCTCCAGCCGTGCCAATTCACTTTGCGTGTTTGGTTGTATAAGCCGTTCCTAGGAGCGCTTGAATTGGTATCTTGGCCTTTTTCGCCATTGTCTGTCAACGCTGAAATCCTGGTGCCTGACCGGGAAAGCGCAGAGGGGACGCCTACTCGTGGAGTTCTCTATCCTGATTGGAACGGAAAAGTGGGAATGGTACACCAAAAAAAAAGTGTCTGTTTTCTGCAGAGCGGGGGGACTGGGAGACCCAGGTTCCTGAACAAACACTCTATGTTAGTGGCTAGTGGTTTGTGTGTATGTGGCTGTTGGAATAAATACAAATAAAACAAATAGTGCCTCTCAGCGCTCCTCGTCTCCCAGCACTTAACTGTTCTTAACCGTTCGTTCTGACCGACGCACATGGATTCCTAAAGAAAGGCAAAGAGATTGTGTGTGTGAGACAGAGACGGGGAAAGAAAGGTAGAGAGATAAAGAAAGAGAGAGAAAGAGATGGAGAAAGAGGGAGAGATGCAGAGAGAGGGGTGCATGTAGAGGGAGATGGATAAAGAGAGAGATAGAGAAATATGGTGAACTAGAGATGAAGAAAGACAGTGATGGAGAGAGACATGTAGACAAATGGAGAGATGCTGAGAGAGATATGTAGAGTTGAACCCAGTACGTTTATTTGACGGAAACACATGAACACATGAGAAAAAAAAATGGAAATAAAGCCAGAATTAGCCAGAAATGCTATTTTAATCTGCAGTCCTTGGGCAGGTTAATAAAAACATGCATTCAAATACAACACATTGAATACAATTCAATATTAACATGTGTTATTTATTCCACTGGCCCACGTCACATCCTGGTGTGTGTGTGCTCAGTTCCTCCAAGCTGTTTGGCTGCTTGAGCAGGTAGAGGGATCAGCAGGCAGGTAGGACGTGCTGCTGCTCTCCATACGGACCTTGTTCCTGCCTGAGTGGACGACACCTTCCTGACGCGCGGCCATCTTCACGGCCCACCTCCGACCCCGGAGCCTGGCTGGCCCCAGATCAATGGGGGCCGTTGATTTTGTACAAAAATCATCCAACACCACGCAGACATCTGCGGACCATCACACAAAGCTCTCTGGTAAAGGTTATCGATCACATCTAAAGCCAGCCGGAAGCCACAACAGGTGTGCTTTCAGAGAGCCCATGGGGGACTCTTACCTGCACGCTCAACACACACATAAAGAATACAGGAAACATGATGGGTATAGAAAACAATGTTCTTGTCCCTCTTCACCAGAGATCAGAAGACTTCCAGTCAAATATCTTTTGGGTGTTTTTTATGGGTCTGTATGTTTAGGTTCTGCCGGCGGCCTGGCGCTGTGTACATTTACAAACATTCTCAGGTTAACGCCGCTGCGCGCAGGCCGGATATTTGTTATTTTTGTTTGTTTTTGACGGCTGATGACCCGACCCCAACTGCCCGGAACCGGACCACAGCAGTGATCTCCTTGGACTGTTTTCTGCATGTCTGCCGTGCAATACTGAGACGCTGCTGCAGAATGAGAGAATAACACGAAATCTCCAATTGAATAGTAGAAAATTGTAAGTACCTATTTAGTAATTCAGCAGATGCTGTTCTCCAAAGTGACTGTCTGTGAGTTCAGATACATTCATTAATGAACAGGTAGAAATTACACATCTTGCTCAAGAGTAGATTGTGCACACTTGGGATCGAACCCAGTACCCTACCACCACAAATGTGTTGAAATGATGAATTGTGGACGGATGGATTAATGGAGTGAGTTATATCATGCTGGTATTTGCCAGCCAGGGACAGACTATCCCTAGCCAAGGGAAACAGCATTCCTAAGCAATCCCATAACCTTTATATCTATCCATGTGTGATATGAATACAACCCAATCCTCCTTACCACAACCCTTATATGATTTGAGCAGAACGTCTAACAAGGCAACTAAATGTAAGGTAACATTATGTACAATTGGGGAGCACAACGTTTCAATTCAGAGCCTGTCTGAAGCAGTTTTAGCTCTCTTTGAACTAGACACAGCACATTTTTATGTAAATTGCCCCCCTCATTTCATAATTTTGTGGACAAAAAATAAAAACATTATTATTATAGCTTTAAATCAGGAAAATGAAAAGTTTAATTTATGTAGAAAAATAAATCAGCAAACCTTTTCTATATTTCTAAACCTATTCTATGCATTAAGAAAAATAACTTATTTTAATCTAAACTATTATTATGGGAAAATCAATAAACATTTGCTATTATTGGATCTCTATAATATGTAATATTCTTTAAACTACAAGCCATTTCCTCGAGGGAGAGTGAGCAGGAGGATTAGACAGAGTTGGGATCACTTCCAGTAGCAACACTACCCCAACCAGCCACTGTAGCTATTTATTAGCCTGGTAATAGCATACCACTTTAAGATGGCCACAAAGAAGCAGACATCCTGACCTCATTCAACTAGCTCCTCCCAGCCCTGGGGCCTACAGACTGGACTCTGTGTCTCCTTTCCAGGCTTCTCCAGACACCCCGTGGAGCCTGTGGGCCAGACCTAAAAAACAACTGTATATCTACGGGTAGCTAGCTACAGGCTAACCCTAACGTCTTTACTTTCTATCCTGACTTGTGCACTGTAGACTTATGTAATTCCAATATTTTTTTGTATTTTTCTTTCTCCTCAATAGCTGCACTGTACTCCAGTTTTTGTTTGGTTTTCTTTAAACGTAGTAATGCAGCGCTTGAATTTTCTGTAGTTAGTTCCAACAGTATCAAAGTTCCGACGATGATTGTTTTCCGACACACTTGTCAGTCAATTTGGATGAAAGTATTTGCTGAATGACTAAATGGAAAAGTCATATAAATATCATCCCATGAAAATCCCCCAACAAGTTATTACTAATCAATTCCCTTTTCCCCCCATCCATCTGTCTGCTTGGACTCAATCCACTTTCAAAGCTGTTTCTTATTCTACCTCAACTGCTGACACCAACATCTTAATCTCTCGTAAAATGGATTAGTCAGTAGTTAAACGGGGGCTTCAAAGCCCCTTTTCCCAGTTCACTACTGATTTAATCCTCATCTTTATCAAGTGTCCTAGTAGCTGTGTCTCATCCTGCAGGCCTTTTCAATCAGGGAGGGAGAAACAGGAGGAATTCCTGGCAAATGGTCAAAATGCTGGTTTCGTCTAATTAACCACGTGGGGAGGGAGATACAGACAATGAGGTGATCATTGGAAAATAATCAGTCACTGGACAGAACGGGTGGCCAATCAGGGCCAGCCAATCCATCCACTCATTAGTT
>JAOPJO010000097.1:15060411-15072273 GCA_027123675.1 Molva macrophthalma
CCCCGTACAGTACCTTTTTTTTAATCCTATGGATTTTTTTCTATGGATGAGAAGCTAAAGGGGATTTGCTTTGCTCATGGGAAATTGATTGGGGTCACCTAACGGGTTATGTACACACAAAAAAGGATTGAAGCCTGTATCTGTTGGTATTCAGGGTGGGCTATGGCTGCAATAGGAAGACTACTGAACAGAACAAAAACTATATTTACAACCCCTTTACAGACTTTATTAAAGACTTCCCTCAACAGAAATGAATTGTGTTCCAACACATCTTTCTTGTCTTGGGTTAAACATGATTAAATAAAGTTGCTGGAAATGCTGAATTTAAGCAATCTTCATCAAGACTGTGCTCAGATGCAACGGAATCAAATAATGTATCGCGCTCAGGACATCCAATTGAGGGGAGAGCATCATTTCCTGTAAAATGTGAGGGCTGTAGGTCTGTTAGCAGCCTTTTTAGAAATCCCCAGACATTTGGTAGGCGGCGAGATCTCCGATCGTCTGGTATCGTGAGACTACCACAAGACTAACCTGCCCTTTAACCAAATCTTCCTCAACCTATTCTTCAGATGCGTTACCATCTCTCTGAAGCAATCATCCCCTGAGATGGAAAGTGTTGAGCAGTGCATCCTATATCTTTATAACAACACATACTGTACAATATACAAGTTTTGAGCCATTTCACTTTTTGCAACTACTCTGGCGGACGGACGCTGGACGCTTCTTTGTAGGATGAGGTTTGCGGTGTGAAACTGTTTGAGAATATTATTCAAAAACAATTGACACAGAATAACATCTGTGCAAAACACACCTCGCTTAGCTATTTGTCTTTTTCTTCACTGTCCACTAGGACTTCCCCAGCACAACGCTATGAGCTAGCCTATTGCTGAGAACTGCTTTTGCCTTCTGGTTTCACCCCATATCATCATATCCCTATCCCTCCAATTAAAATGCCAAGAGTGTTTTTTTACGTGACACTGCGCTTTCATTGGCTGAACCCACTGGCCACCTCCGTGGCGGGCGCCACCATAATAGAGTTCTAATTGGCGATTACGAATTAACTATATCCCTTAACGCTGAACCTGAAACGGGAATGAGAAACTCCCTGAATCACAGGGTGAAAAGAAGGAAACCATTAGAAGAAACACACTGGAGGGACTGCTCCTTCCCGGGATGGAGAGGAGGGGAATGGGCGAGGACAGTTAGGGCCTATTGTGGTAAATATGAGGACATAAAACATAATTTGAATCCCTGACATTCCGTTTTCTGTAATCTGTTACAATAAATCGTTATGGAATGTAATGTACGTAAATGTGTTGTTACTGCAAAATATGACTAATCCTACATTGGTAACTGATACTTGAGGTACTTAATTCATGTCTGAGGGGAAATGCAGTTGTCAGTAGGCTACAGTAAAAGCCAGCACACGTTAAATATAACGTTTAATATAAAATGCATCAACATAACATCCCTTTAATATAATAATTTACTGTCATTGATTAATGTAATCCATAACTGGAGTTTTCTTCTACTTTACCATAATCCATTCATGCTATCTGTTCCTATAGTCTGTATTGTAATACAGATACAGTAACTAAACAATAGCTCCGGGGCCATAGATTTCAGAGCACCACCGAGTAAATATTGACATGCAGGTCCTGGTATTGTTTACAGTACAGGTAACCATATATTCCCTCCCTATTTATTATGTCTATTAATGACAGGGTTCTTCCACTTCCTGGCTGGGTAAGTGGCAACTTGGTTGTATCTGTGTGGGTGTGTTTGTGTGTGTGTGTGTGTGTGTGTGTGTGTGTGTGTGTGTGTGTGTGTGTGTGTGAGTGGTGGTTCCCGCTTTCATTACAACTTCTAAAGCCCCACCAACGGAAGCATGTGCTGTGGTTTCAGATGCACACACACACACACACACACACACACATGTATGGACGCACGTACGCATGCACACACAAACAGACACAAACACACACACACGCACACAAACACACATTCACACACACACACATTCACACACATACACACACACATACACGCACACACTCACGCACACACACATACACACACATAAACACACAGACACTTGCACTCTCAGACACTTGCACACTAACAGACAATGAGTGTTTATTAACACCTTTATGGACACACATTCTGTTTTCCTTCAAAGTCACACCACAAGCAGAGCATTTTTAGACTGAGCTGTGCATATTTAATTAGTGTGGTTGCAAAGCAAGCCACACTATTGTTATCTTGTGTCTTATTATTTTTTTTCTTTTTCTTATTCTTCTGCCTCATTTTGCGTAAAAAAAACGACCCCAATTGCACATAATTGTACATATATCAGTACAGTGTGCCATTCCTACGATTTTGAAAATTTTGTATACTTTTTTAAAATTAATATGTACAATATTATTATTTAATATGGAAAGTGAATGGGGAAAAAATGCTAAAATCAACCACTCCAAACCTGAACAGCTGAAAGATGTCAAATTAATTTATCATATGTAGACCAGAAGTACGGAGGTCTCCAAAAAGGTTTGTCCCGCTATGACCACAGGGGGCGCTATAACTAGTGGTCAAACCTATACGGTTGTGAGCCTCTCCCCGTTTTATAAAATTTCTCAAACTTGGTATCTGGGCGTTATTTGACATGCTGAATCTTTTTCAAATTGGGACCCATAAGGTCTGTCAGGATAGATTTTCCTGTACCTTGAAAGTTTTGGAAAACCTTGAAAAAAATCGTGAAAACTGACTCGTAAGCCCAAATGAGCCACAATTTGGTCCAAATGTTTCGTAATACTCCCCGACCTTATGATAATATTTTGATTTCGATTCAATTAAAAATGGCTTAGTTATGGCCGATTTATGAAATGATTATGATTATGCAAATGAGCAGCCATTGTTCAACAAATCCCAAGTCCGCTTCAGAGAATCCCAGAGGCCTAATATTTGGTGTGCCCATCAAGGACCACCCCCTTAGGTCATTTGGAAAGTTTCGTTTTGATAGCTAACAAAATGGCGTCACAGGGTCAATTTCAAATTACCACTGTTGCAGGTGATCAGCAAGCAATTTTTTATAATGGAAGTCAATTCAACCATTCAGAAGGCGGACAACTCAGGGCTGTCAAAGTTGGTACACGTATCGAAACTGGGCGTAAGCAGGCCTCCAAAAAGTAAAGGACCTCTTTGGCGACAGCGGGTGCCAAAACTCGCGATCAACAAAAACGATCAGCCCCATTGTTCGATCAATCGCACTTCCGCTTCAAAGCGGCTCAGAGACTTGAAACTCTGCGTTTCAAGTCCCAAGCCTCAGTTGCATTAGCACGTCGGCATGCTCACGGAATATTTCCCACATAACAAGTTGGCTCACGCAACCACACACATTTTCTTTAGAAAATGCACATGCGGCGACATGTCTAGTTACATACTGTCAATACAGGATGGTTGCTATGAAACTACATGGTACTTTAGACTTGGGGGAATTTTATGAAAACAGCATTCGCTCCAAAATGAACTCAGAAATACATTGGTTCAGAAAGTTGGTGTTGGCAGGCCGGATGATGACTTGGCTTGGTAACGTGTAGAATAGAATGGAATTGAACCTATCAAGGCATATCTAATCCATCTGCCATATATTCTCGGTCACCTCACAACTCCACTGAAGGATCTAGAGAGAGAGGAACTGGTTCATGGAGGTGGGTTCCCTCTCCTGGGTTCATCGGAAAACGTCTCTGGCTCATTCCGACTGTATTACAAATGAATGTCCAATCCAACGCCAGACAGACGGAGCTATGCTGGTCTAACTCATCTCGCCCAGTAGCTTCTTAAACGTTTTAAACTTCATAATAAACCTCTGTGAGTATCTCTCCTGTTTACTCTGCGCCTGGGAGGCTTGACCAAAGAGTGTGTTTGTGTGTGTGTGTGTGTGTGTTTGTGTGCCCGTTTATGTGTATGTGGGTTTGTGTGTGTGTGTGTGTGTGTTTGTGTGCCCGTTTATGCGTATGTGTGTGTGTGTGTGTGTGTCTGTGGGTTTGTGTGTGTGTGCGTGTGTGTGTGTGTGTGTGTGTGTGCATGTCTATGTGTGTGTGTGTGTGTGTGTACATCCAGGTGCAGGCCAGACATAGGTTCTAGGGAAAGTACAAGCAGATGTTTAAAGCCTGACTCTTGATGTAGTGTATGTATTGTGTCATAGCTTGCAGTAGTACTAAAAAACGCCCTTCTCTTATCCTCTATGGGTTTCAAACCATCTACTAAAGACGGATTATTATTTATGGTTTGAGCTGATTTACACCATCCCTGGGAGCACACTGCATTAAAATAGATGATTTTATAAAACACAGACTTAATGGTGCACATCAACAAATGGAATGTTGGATGGTTTCAAATTATCCATTACACTCCCAGCTGACTTCATCCATACATTAATCATCTATCCTCGCACAGCTAACCCTTACCCCGAGCCACTACAGGAACCCTGGCTTTTGTTCACTGATCTCACCGATCCATGTCAAGCAATGCTGAACAACATGTTGAGGACATGATGTACAGAAGAGGAGTTTAAAAGCCGATAACTCAGATAATGATAACTAACAAATAAAATAATCAATCTTTTTATTTCTGCAGCCTATCCTAGCTCTAAACTGGGCCCCACAACGGAGGAGGGCCTCCCGACGCAGCTCGTACACAGGGCCCAGCGGAGGGAGAAGCGGTGCTCGTGTGAGAACCCCAGGGACAAGGAGTGCGTGTACTTCTGCCATGTGGGCATCCTCTGGGTCAACACCCCCAGGTGGGTCTCTCTACATCCCACTGATGGGTCTGGCAGGGTGCACATGGACCATGGGTGGAGGGGTGGAAGCAAGCATGGAGGTTATAAGAAATCTAAATCTAAAAATCTATTAGTTCTAAGATACATTTATCTTGCTTTCTTAAGTCTACAAAGGTTATTTACGCGTAAATGGCACCATTTTCTTATTGAGAATAGGAGAAGCTTATAAACAAAGAAAGATACACAAAGGAATACATTACATTTACATTTACATTTATCTGGGTCAAAATACATTCACAGCTAAATGTATTCGGCATAACTAACATTTTTCTATCATTTTTCAAAAACTATAGCCACTGATTGCATTTCCCTTCTTAACGGACGATATATTTAGTTTCAGAATTAACACGCCCAGTATTTCTAGAATATCAGCGCTTACATCGGAAATCAGCACGAAAGCACCCCACAATTGTTGGCAATTAACGTGTTTCGGTTTGAGTGTTCCTCGCCGAGTTGCAGGCGCTCAGATGTGGCTGTACTAATAAGAAAGCCCACCTTTCCTAACGAAGGGTAATTTCTGTCTGGCTTCCTCCCGAGGTTCTTAAATAACCTTTTTTTACTGCTCGACGCAAAGTCACTCAAAGGAGACCACGAAGGAATCAGACTCGAACCCTCTGCGGTTCACATACTGTCATCTCCTCAGTCTGTTCTCTCTCACACTCTCTTACTCTTTCACCCTCTCATTAACAACCTCTCTCTCACACACAGTAGTTCTCTCTCCTAACTTAATTTAGCTTTACTGTCAGCCATCTAGCTTCAGCTAAACATTGTACTAACTGTCAGGCATTAGCTTAGGCCTATAGTGCTAACTGCCAGGAAGTTAGCTTCAGCTAAACACAGTGCTCACTGTCAGGCAGTTAGCCTAAGCCTAACATATCACTGTCAGGCAGTTAGCCTAAGTTTAACATATTGCTGTCGGTAACTAGCCTAAGCCTAACATATCAGTCAGGCAGTTAGCTTAAGTTTAACATATTGCTGTCGGTAACTAGCCTAAGCCTAACATATCAGTCAGGCAGTTAGCTTAAGCCTAACATATCACTATCAGGCAGTTAGCCTAAGCCTAACTGTCAGCCCAATCATTTTAGATCATATATGATCGTTGGTCTGTTCTGTCGCATGGACATTGGTCAAATATAGAACCACATAAGCAGTCCAAATCTCATTCCATTTTTAATGTGAGTTGTTCACACTGCTCAGGAAATAAGCCGATTTGGTTTACAGCCAAAACAAAACTCTGATATGAGTCGGCTCAGGCTGCAACAGGAACGTGACCTGAACTTCCGTGGCAAGAGTAGCAGTCTCAATCATCCCATCATCCTTTTTTCCACCCGTTTCTCAACTGTTATTGGCTCCTCCAACGCTCTGCGGTGCACAAGCGGATGTTCACTGAGCCAGTCGTCGTGGTTACAAGCAGAGGCCTTTTATTCTCTGAGCAGATACAAGGCATCAACCTCTGCGACCACATCGACAGAGAGTGGCATTAAGCAAAGCTGGAAAACAACTACAAAAACATTTGGAAAAACACAAGCTGGGAGAGTCTTACAAATGACTTCATTGATGATTGGTGCTCACATTTGGGACATTCAGTTATCAGCAAATAAAGCTTTGCGTTCACTTAAGCTAACAGGCTAAATTCCACACTTTTGTAAAGTTTACATTATTTCTTATGAAGCTAGATGACATCGGAGCAAACAAAAGTGCTTGACGAACTTTTGAAAATATGAAAAATAATATTAACACCAATTCGTAAGCCTAGACATCACACATCCAGAAACAACAGCGGTCTGTTAGAATGAGGTCCCAACTGTAGGCCATCTATTCTGATTCCCGTTCAACCAGGGATAACTCTTTTAGTTTTGCTTCTTGTCACATGACTACAGTTGCACACACTCATTGGTCAGACTGGGGTTTTTGAAAACCAATGAACCAATGTAAAGAACATAAATCTAGAGGATAAGAAGTATAAAACCAAGACAAAACAAGCATTAGGGCTCTAAACAGAACGATTTAACAATATAAACTAATTGGAATTTTTCATTATTGAAAAAAAGTCTTGAAATGCCTTCTGCCTTTACATTACCAATTAGTTCTGTGTAGAGGCCTATTCCTGTTTTGCAAGCTGTTCCTCAGCCGCTAACATCTGCTAACGGTTGGACCCGGGATACGGTGGTAAACCCTTCCCACAAATCCAGTGGTGTCTCCCTCTTTTAACCTGCAGCCCGACAGAAGGCTGGCTTGGAGCCATTATGGCAGTACCAGCGGCATCAGTTAGCATCAGAGGCAGGGAGATTACCAGTGACTGTGGAACCGCTAGCAGGGTAGGAGGAGGAAATAATGTCTGCTGCTTCCTTGTGACTCTTGGTGTCCTGCTCTACAGTCTCGTGGCCCAGCCACCTAACACAAAACATATGCTTTCTAAAGTGTATTTGAATAGATATGACCTTGGGTTGTAACATCTGTACTGCGGGTGTTTAATATATTGGGTTGGGTATGTTGTGGTATTCATTTGTTATTATACCACAGCATTGTTGAATATCTGATTCTGATCATTGGTCATTATTGGTCATTATTGTCCCAAGGGTGGGCATTATTTTTCAATAACAGGAAACCACTGCCTTTTGAGTTTCAAATCAATGCGAAGCGAATCCAACATCGAAAACAAAAGTCAAATAGAACCTTCAACCAGCTTTTTCCTTGACAACGCAGAAATGGTATGCTTGAATTATAGGCTTGCGCCACAGAGAAATAATTTAATTTCAGCTGATTAAAGTCGATAAAAAAAACATAACAGTATAGATGAAAGTAACAGTTACCATTATCATTAATGGTAACTGTGTCATAAGCAGATTAAAACATTCCTTTATCATATAATTTATTCATAATAAACATTGGCCACTTTTTTGTTGCTTGTTTGGGGTTTTTCTGGAAATATAGACAATTTGTAATACTACCTCTGATTGGTGGTGCTAGTACACTACTGTTGATTGGTGGAACAAAATATATTGAACGGTAAATATATCGAACAAAATATAAAGTTGACACTAGGGTATTTAACACTACTGAGTGATTTGGAGTGAAACTGGTCTTCACAAAGCATCTTGGGTGATTTTACCTAGCAAGCAAGTGTGTGTGTGGTTCTGATGGTGTCTTGGTTCTGTGCTTCAGTCAGGTGGTCTCCTACGGTTCTGTTCGGCTCAGGAGAGAACTGGACCGCTGCGTCTGTACTGATCGCCATGATGATGGCTGTCTTCGATACTGCTCGGCTAATCGAACGCACTCAGAGTAAGGAAGCAATGTCTTTTTTATATACTGAAAAAGGCATATATGTATATACAAACACACACACACACACACACACACACACACACACAGAAACACAGAAACAGACACTTCACTAACTTTTGATTTTACAACTTTTTTAGTGGGAAAACATCTCAAGTCAAGAGACAGACCTCCAAACAACAGGCATTGTGGGAGAAAAACAACAGAACCGAAAGCGATGAATCGCCCGACCCAAGGAAGAGCAGCGGGAAGGAGAACAGCCGGTAGCTCAGAGGGCCACTTTTGATGATGTCACAACGGAGCGAGAGCCGCTCGGACAGCCAGCTGTCGAGTGTCCCTCTCTACTTTTCCCAGACAACTGTTTGGAAGTAATAGACGTGTGTGTTTGGTATAAAACACAGACACGTGGATAGAGCCGAAATTAATCAATTGACTTAGTTTAGAACATGTGTTATTTTTACCCACATAAGCTGACATTTCAAGCATTTAGAGGACGTGAGGATTTACTTGACTAAATGGATGAATGACTAAAATGGACCCAATGTATATATAAACTTAAACTTAACTTAAAACTTAAAAAGGACACTCACAGAACGGAACCGGGAGGTTTTAGGAATTGAACTTTGACCTGATGTGCCACTTCCTGTGGCCAGATGGTGAGTCCAGCCCGGGTCTTCTGACATCCCTGTGGTGGTTACTGTGTGGTTGTGGATCATAGAAGAACGAGAAACATTTGAAATGTGTGACAGAACTTGTCAAAACAGTGAGTCAGGCTAGACTGGTTGTTTTACAACTTCTCCCGGCTGTAGAATGGACACATATAATAAGAATAACACCACGTCGTTTTTCTTTGTACCGTACGCATGCTCTTTAAACTCATATGGCAGACAAATGGACGCCTGCCCCTGTCAAAACGGTAATGCATCCTGCTTTAGGACCAATGAGGTCTGCCGTTTTAAAGGTCTGAGGTCTAAAGTTTGGTAGAAAACCGTATAAACAGTATACATATAAATATGTTCATAATATATTTTGTAATATATTATTCCTCTTAAAGATTGTCAAAAGACAGCATATTGATACCCAATATATATGAAACTCACCACGTTAAGCTGTATTTTTCATAGTGGCATGTATAAAATAAAATGATCTGTGTCTCGTATTGAGACACAAAGAACTATAAGCAAACTAATCTAAATGCTGTCCTGCTTCTCCAATGTAGATGTACTACGATGCAAGGACAACACATTATATCTAGATTTGTGTTTTATTTGTTTTTAGTTTGTTACTAGTGGATACAATGCAAAATGTTTAGGTATAGGCCTTTATAAGTATATGCAGTATGTATCTTCTCTTTGATGTACATACTGTGCAATTACACAGTATGTAAAGTATGCACTTACCCACGTAGCCTATTACAATCTGCATTGTGTTGCGTACTCATAAGCAGCTGAAATTCGATCAGATCCAAATTGTACAATGCAGTAAAACATGATGAAATCTGTAAGAAGATAACTACTAATTAAATGGTTTTGTTCGTCAATAAATCACTTCAGCATTTAATTTAGTGGTGTTTTCTGAAAATATTTATTTTGATTGTGAATAGCAGATTGTTTTGATTGCTCAAACATAATAAACTACTAGCTAACCATGAATGTAATTTTGTCCACATCAACAGGAGAAAGGGACCTGATCTGTCAAACATTTCATCATGAACTATTCCTTTTACAAATATGGCTGGTTGACCTTAGTGGAGGAGCGGTACATCTCGACAGAAAACTGGAAGAGAAACTAAACTCTTAAATTGGTTATGTACGCTACATGGATTTATATACACCTGCGTCGCGTTTGCATGGTGGTCAAGTTCACTTCGACGTGATAAATCGCAATCTAACTACACTCATCAGGAGCCATCGCCTTGACGACAGCGCCACTTAGCGGGCATACTGAGTCACTGTATTTAAAGACTTGGCTCTCGTTCGTTCCTATTGAGGTAAAAAGGCAATGAAGAAGTCCATACAGAAACATTTGTGTGGAATTACTTAAAAATGGTTAACGTTCTATAATTTTCATTTCTAAAATAGTCACTTTGATTTGCTTACAATTTTCTCAGCACCAGGAACTGGTCAGGGAAAATTGTTCTTTCAATACCAACAATAATGACGAATGTGAGAAACTGGAAAAGTCCAAGATTACACTAGATTGTTTCTCGTTTTGCGTGTAAACAGACACATTATGGTTGGTCTGTGCCCTGTGTTGTGTGTGTGTGCGTGTGCGTGTGCGTGCATCCGTGCGTGTGTGTTTGTGTGTGTGTATCGGATTGCTAGTATCTTCGCGTTTTAGCGCCGCAATATTTACACACAAGTTCCACATCCAAACCTCGGCGCCTGCTGCCAAACCATGGTGGGGCGCCTGCGCCCAGCCCTCCTCCTCCACCACCACCCATCTCCATCCATCACTGGCCCACATATCAAACCCACAAGCCTGTTAGACATCTCTCGGGTTCCAATCTCCATCGAAGCCGACATGACATGACAAGTCACTTCATGAATGAGTTTGATTGATATATAGGCCGACTTCCCTTCCTTGACAACCAACGATAAGCAGGTTCAAGTAGAGGGCTGTTACCATGGCAACTGCTTTACTTTAAACTTTTTTTTTCTAATGAAGCAGGTTTTAAAATGATTTATTATAAAAAATTCTCCAAAGGTTTGTTTGATTAATTCATGTTTAATTAATGTCACACCCTCAAGCAGCCAAAGAGAGACAGGAGATAGTCCTAAACCCTGATTCTAATTTTCACTTTTTAAGCCACATAAACCCCCAAAAAGGAATACAGGTTTAAATAGCAGCTATTATGCAACATCACCACATGTGTACACAGTGTTTTTCCTGTCTGCTTTATGTGCGGTAGACGTGTCTTAACACATCTACCACACATAAAGCTGTTTATGAATCCATTAGAGTAGTGGTTTTCAAACTGTGGGTCGGGGTCCATAAGTGGCTGGCAGCAGGGGACTAATTGGGTCGTGGGTTTGGCACAATAAATACAATAACAAAATATTACAAAACATAATCAAAGCTATATATGCTAGGCCTTCTTGTCTGTCTCATTTAATCGGTAGTATATCTCAAACACAGAAAAGGGGAATACTGTATTGAAGAAGAAAATACATGCTTACTTTGTTAGCATGCTAATGAGAAAATAGTAATAAATAGTTGGTGGCTCCTGAGCTTCCACAGGTGTGTCACGGCATGGGAAAGTTTGGATTGCAGCAACGGTGCTATGTGTGCACCTGCCAATAGCCTTTCTTTCATCACTCAACCAAACCAGTTTTTTTAGATAGCCTAAATCTAGTCATATAATTACAAAGGCATGGTGGTTCCCGGTATTCTTGTGTGTTCAGTGTTTGGAAATGTCGGGAGGGTGGCTCCGTTCATCTGCGGTTTGCAGGAGGAAAACATATACCCTAAATTCTCCCTGCTGAACGCTGCCCCCAGACTCTATAATCCAGTACATCTTCCCTATGTTAAATGCTATTCTGTTATGTTCCGGAATGTTCCATTCTGCCAAAGTTCTTCTGGAACATTCTGTTCCGATATGGCAGTTACGTGTTTGGTTATTTAACTCTAAGCACACAACTTTACGTGAACAGCAACACAGCTGGTACACACACACACACACACACACACACACACACACACACACACACACACACACACACACACACACACTAACACACACA
>JAOPJO010000097.1:15212818-15232225 GCA_027123675.1 Molva macrophthalma
CTCTCTCTCTCTCTCTCTCTCTCTCTCTCTCTCTCTCTCTCTCTCTCTCTCTCTCTCTCTCTCTCTCCTCCTCCCTCCTACAGGAGTCAGAGAAGCTGGAGGGTGTCAACGCAGACCTCAAGGCCCAGATTGAGGAGCTCAAACAGCAGAAGCAGCAGCTGGTCTACATGCTCAACCTCCACCGGCCCACCTGCATCGTGCGAGCCCAGAACGGCCAAACCCCAGAGGACGAGAGGAACCTCTTCCTCCAACACATCAAGGAGAGCACCCTGCAGCTCCACAACCTCACCTCCACCAGCTCCTCCTCCAGCACCACCTGCTCCTCCTCGACCAACACCATCTCCTCCATCGCCAACACCATCTCCTCCATCGCAGCACCCCCTCTGGTCGGAGGACTCAGCCTGGCGCAGGTGCACTGTGGCGGGTTGGACGCCATGGGGACGATTCAGAGCTCCTGCTTGCAGCTATGAGCAATGGATGGATGGATGGAAGAATCCACGACTTCTCTTAGTGTAAAACCTTATGACTCGACTCGTTGAAAAGCCAAAGTAAACACCACATGTTGCTGCTAACAGGGTTAGAGGTCGGCCAATCGAGTGGTCCCCGGCCCCAGCCCTCAGAACACGCCCATCACACCCTGAAACTGATTGTGTGTCTGCTGAATGGTCAGCCAACCAACAGACAGATGAAGAAGAAGAGGAAGAGCTCGCCTTCTAGTGGTGGCGGGTGGCACTGCCGATTATCAGGGTTTCATGTAATCACACAGAAAACAGACAGTAACCCATTTATCTTTCTATTAACTGATGATTTATGGACTTAACAAACTTCGGAGGCACATCTCATTGCTGTTAAAGCCAAGTTTGTTCTGAAAAGCCTGACAGGGACTGCTTGTGCGCCAAACACCATGAGGATTACAGCTTGCACATGTGCATGCGCGTGACAAAATGATGTACAATGTGTAATATTCGAAATGTGTGTATGTAGATACTGTATTCTAGTTTTTGTTGACTACCACTGAGTATCGCTCTCTGCCTTGCCACTGTCACGTAAAACACACATAGTTACACATGTTACTGCTAACACCTCAGGACCTAGCTAGCTCACGTTATTTCATTTCTCAAAATATTCAAGCAGTGGTCCAGGGTTGCTGTGTCTTATTCTGTAACAGATACAGAGAGAAAAGTTTGCATCATGGAAAATGGCAACAGCCATGAAGGAGAAGTTCTGAATTAAGTTTGATTCAAGTCAATATCATGTATTGTATGGATGAGGGTAGCGACTTTATTGCGCAACTTTAGCGCTTACACCTGGTGTATTTCCAGGTAGAAAGAAATAACTAAACTGGGTGCACTGAAAAAGGACAATGCAGAACCCAGTATGGATGTATTATTATTCATATTTTTTTTATCAAACTGAATGAATTCTACTGCTGAACCGCTCTAAATGTATACGGTCAATGTGTATATATTCCCTGATGTTGAAAGTACACATGCATATGCACTTTTCTGTCGTGTATTTATATAAAAGATATGCTTGGAAGGAGTGGTCCCTAGATAACCATTGCTAGGTGTCTAAAGTGTGGACTGCTGTTTTAAGTTAATGCCTTTTACTGTACATCCACTGTTTTGAGTTTTTAATGTCTCACGCTATGCTAGTTATAGCTTAAACCAGACAAAAGAGCACCAAAAATAATTATTCAGCTCCAACTCCACCGGGACAGATTATCTTTGTTCAAATGTTCAAAGGCAGCAACAAAAACCCAATTTATAGAGCATGTATTGCTAATAGATATACATACTAGCAGCCTTATCGTTCAAGCTTTTCAGTAAAACAATTAGCACACGTTGGCAGTTCTGGGGAAGATTTGACTTTTGATTTTTTTGAAAGTGGGAAATCTCATTATTTTGTATCTTTATTAAACACGTAATAATTTGAGTGGAACACGACAGGCGCTGGCCGTCTGTACATGTGCGTGCGTTTCGATGAGTGTTATTCATTATTTACCACTGACACAGAAGTCATTTTTTGATATCTAAAAATACCTTTCCTGTAAACCATAGCAGGCACAAACACAATTCTAGCTAGCTGATGTTTATATTTATACTCTGCCCAGTCCGGTTATATCAGAAGTTATGTAAGTTGTTAGTTTGGCTGCTCTATAAAAGTGTATAGAAAGTGCCAGGTATCAGGATTACGATCAACTGTGTGCACTTCTACCTTGCCGTGTGATCTTTCCATTTTGTTTTTGATACTCTTGAAATAAATGTTATCCATTATGAAATCCCTGTGTCATGCCATTCCTTTTATTACAGGTTACTATTCAATGGTAAGGATGACTCACATCAATTATATCTAAATAGGTTGTGTTGCATATATTGCACCATATATTACATCATATATATATTTCATCAGAATACATGACATTGGACTTTCCACTGTCATAGGCCTGTGTTTTCTAAACTTTTCAGTACTTTTCTATATATTTCCTTTATCTTTCCAAAATGTCTCATACACTTTCCATAACTTTCCTGAACATAACTTTTCCAAAACGTTTCTGAACATTTCAATAAAATGTCTATAATAAAACATAACTGCCCAAAGTAATTTTGGTAATGGGCAACCCTTCTAGAAATTAAACTTGGAGAATAACTAAATCATGTCTTTGTCGCGGTGCCAGGTCTATCATCAAGTTTGAATGAGGAAGAAGAACAACATGGTAGTTTCATGTTTATCATGAAACTTGGCCTAACATGCTAATTCAACGGAGATCTCGAGGGACATGCCTGGACGAGTTGAGAGAGAGAGGGAGAGAGAAAATAGACCCACAATGTTTACACTTTTCTGTAATAGTATATAGTTTAATTCAAGTCATATTTCATATTCATCTTTAACATCGTTATGTATTTTTGACTAGGCCTATTCTTTTAAATGTAAACAGTGGCCTGAAGTCGTTTTGTTGGTTTATGGGTATACTACTCAGTTCCCCTGTAGAACCCTACCACCATTGAGGCCTTACATCCAGTTCTTGATATAATTGAAATGCATGTGGAAAATTATGAATAATAGGCCTACAAATGTTACATTTATGAATTGTATTTTATTTTATTTTATTTTTTTGCCAATGAGAACAAGGAACCTTCTGCATGATTTACTGTTGCAAAAAAATGAGGGTGAACTAACATCAAGCTTACTGCAACATCCTCATGTCGCTCCTCATTGTACCTATAAACAATAGAACAAGGTATCAGAAGTTCAACTCGAGTGCCATAAGTTAGTTAGTGTGTTGTCAGCGAGTTGGTGTCAAGTTTAGTTCAGAGTTGTGTTTTTTCTTCTTGCCGATCAAATAAGTTTTGCCAAAATTAGCCAACTCACACAGTGGCAACATCAATCAGTTTCAAGTGTCCCCACCAGAGAAATACACGTTCAAGGCTTTATATGACGGGAGAATAAGCAGAGGAAATACTGGTTTCATGGCACCTTACCCCTGAGGAAGCATGTGTGTAGAAGAAGGTTAAAAGACAGTTGGATGCTCACAATGTAGCTCCCAGGAGTTTGATTTTCGAGGGCGAGGGCAAAGTTATATCAGCGGTTGCAGTAAATGGGCTAGTCATCTGACAGCTTTATAACTGCGCTGTTTTGCCTAGCGGAGCACTGCGTATATGGGGCTCTGCATGATGAAAAGGTGAGAGATAGACTTGTGGTAGGTATGAGAGATAAACGCTTATCAGAACATTTCCGGAACTGACGCCAGAGAAAGCAGTTGCCAAAGCTTATTAAAGCGAGCAGGTGAAGCAGTAACAAGAAATGCTAGAGACTAACTTTAAAGGGGAATCTCAAACCTGCAGCTCGACAGCATTCACGTGCAGCAGTGCAGCAGCGCAATATCAAGCAGCCTAGGCTACAAGCCAGACATACATTCGAGAAAGCACCGCAGGAAAGACAGAGACATTGAAAAAGATGGAAGGACATGAGAGGGCATAGCCTGCAACCTTTCCAGCAAGAGAAGCAGTGCAATCATTGCAGAAAAAAGGGACACTGAGTGTGTGAGAGTGTGCAAAACCAAACAAATGTATGAAGTGAACGTAGCCACAGTGAGTAAGGAGACTGATGATGAGGTTGCATTCCTGGGCTCACCTCAAAATCGACACCGGACCAGATGTGACCGTAATCCTGGAAACGCTGTACACCCGGAGCCAGTTCAGCAGGCTGAAGAGGGCAACAAAGGTCCTGCAGGGAATGTGATGAAAGGAAAATTCACAGCCTCTCTCAGCAAAAACAATAAGAGCACCAAGCAGGACATTTATGGAGCAGAGGTGTTTTCAGCCAATGAAGGATTTTGACAGATTCCGCTCTCTCCGAGGAGTGTTCTCGGCTAACCACTTTCATAACTCAGTTTGGGCGGTATTGTTATAACCGTCTGTGCTTTGGAATCTCATCTGCATTGGAACATTTCAGAAACGCATGACTCGTATCCAGGAGGGCCTGGAAGGCGTCCTGTGTCAGATGGACGAGGGGCTCATCTGGGGAGCCACACAGAGAGAGGCTACAGAGGGTGCTGTCAAGACTGCAAGAAGCAGGAGTGACCCTCAATGACCAGTGTGAGTTCAATGGGCAGGGGATCAGCATTAGGGGTCAGAGCTGACCCCGATATGGTGAGCACCATATCGCAGCAGCACCATGACAAATATTATTTGGGATAGCCCTGCCTCACCCTGCTGTGGAAATGCATCATATCAGACACCTGCTGAAGAAGTCAAACATGGGCCTGGGGGATCACAATGGCAGCAGGCCTTTGATAGCATCAAAGAAGAACTGACGACACCCCCAGGGCTGGCACTGTATGACCCAAGCACTGAAACGCTAGTTTCTGCTGATTCCTCCTCCTATGGGATGGGCGCTGTGGTCCTCCTTTGGCAAGCAGACGCAGAGTGGATACCTGTGGCGTACGTCTTGAAAGTCCTCAGCAGCATTGAAAATGCATATGCCCAGATTGAGAAGGAGGTGCAGGCCTCCACATGGACCTGGGAAAGGGTTTGCAGAGTTCCTCATCGGGTAAAGTTTCCATATCGAGAATGATCATAAGCCTCTGGTTCCTCTGTGGGGCTCAAAAAGGTTAGATAGCATTTACGCAAGCGATTACTAATAAGATTCTCTTACACAATATCGGAAATGGCCTGAAAAGACATTGTGACTGCGAACATGCTTTCCAGAGCCCCTTCCTGCAACACAGTGGAGGGGCTGCAAGAGGAAGAAATCAACCTGTATGTTGACTTTGCCATACCAAGCCTGCCAGTTATAGAAAAGAGGCTCAGAGAAATCCTGACACACCAGGACAACAAAACCACACTCCAGCAGCTGGAGATGTACTGCGTAGAAGAATGTCAAGACACGTTTTCTATTGAGAGGGATCAAGATCTAGCTGCCATTCTCAGATGAGCTCACAGTTCAAAATGGACTGCTACTTCATGGCAGCAGAATAGTTATCTCAGTATCGCTGAGGGCAGACATGCAGACAAAGCTGCGAGGGCCATCTGGGAATAACCAAATGCAGAATGAGAGCTAAATAGTGAGAGTGTTGGCCAGGTCTCAGCAGAGAGTTCTCCAGAACGTTTTCCTGTGAAAGAACAAACCTCAGAAAAACGATGCTGCCTATGAGTTCCTGTCAAGGCTATGGTCTATTGTAGGGGCAGACCTGTTTCAGACAGAAAACAATCAAAACTTAGTCATTTCCAAGATATTTGAAGTGGCCAAACTTACATCCACAACATCCGAAGCAGCAATCGAGCACCTAAAGTCTATCTTTGCCAGTCACGGAATACCAGATTTGGTAAGCTCGGAAAACGGACCATCATTTCCCACAGAGCAACAGGGAGGCTGGGCGGGCTGTAAGGACAAACAAAAGTCTCCTCAAAAAGTCTGGTGATCCCTATCATGCTCTCATGACCTTCCCTGCTGCTCCTCTGCCGATGGATACAGTCCTACAGAGCACCTCAAGTGGAGAAAAGTTAGGACTCAAGTTTCTGTCATTCCATCCACGCCCAACCAAAGATACAGACAAAAACAGCGACAAAACTAAGATCGAAGACACCGACCTCATGAAATGCCACGCCGATCATGTGTGGTGTTAACTGCAGGCACACCAAGGGCCTATGTCCTCGAGACACCATGGGACACCCTGCGAATGAAGATACTATCTCTGGCGGAGCTCTTCGGGAGATGAAACATCTACCAACCTACCAACCTTGAGGCGTCGCCACTCCAGATGCAATTAGTACACCTGTCACGCCTGAAGTCCAGATAAAGAAAGTTGATTTTGTTTTGCTATTACTGCTTTGTTGATGGGATTACAGAAGCACACATTGAAAACAGTTTCATAGCTAAGCAGTATATCGTTTGTTCCCCCCGTGGCCCACTTACCGCCAAGTTATTATAGAGAAGACAGGTGATTAATAATTAGCCAGCAACTGTTCCTAACTCCTGTCTTCTCACCATGTGCAAAGAGCCACACCCCTTCCTCTCCCTCCCGAGACAGCGCTAAAACGTCACGCCCCTCACATGTTGTGTTTGATGTTGATCATGAGAATACTTTATTTACTGTACTGTTTTAACCGTTGCAACATATTGAAGAAAGGAGGAGCTTTTCATTTACAGTTTTCAGGTATAGTTTACTATGTTTAATCATACATTTCCACAGGAAAGGGCTCTTGTCTAGAAAGGGGGATGTACTATTAGGTCTAATTTGGGGTAACGTACCATCTGCATGATGCACGGGGAACCAATAAGGGTTCACTGGCATCCAGCTTGCTGTCAGAATCTTTTGTCGATTCTTTCCTTATAAGATTTTCATTGTACCTATAAATAGGGCAATTTAACCAATTTATAGTCATGTTTATGTTTGTTTGTTTATAATGTGTATTGGTGTGGGTGGTAGCCTACGTCGTTTATTATTTTACACAACTTTTGATTATGTTATTGCTTTATCAACCTCTGGAATGTTAATTTCAGCATATTGATCTTGGAAGACTATAAACAACATTCTTTCTCCATAAAAAGATAACTCTACTGATTCCACCCAATCTTTTTCAACAAGAACAGCAGGTCAGCGAAATGTATCAAAGCTGAGTTTCATCTGTCCCTGACCTCGACAACCCACTTATTGGGTTGTTTACTTACTTGTTACTTGTTGCTTATTGGGACAAAACAAACTGATGAAACTTTGATATTTGTACATCACAATGCAGGGAATCCCATGATATAAACCGCTCTCATATGGACACATAGGCCTATCTCAATGTTCCTGTAACTCCTTTTTTCGACCAGCTGAGGTTAACCTAACCTTTTTAACAGCTCTTCTAAACTCTGTAATAGACAGTTTCACTTCTCCTCGGTCTATCCGTCCATGTCACTACGTTCTGGTTAAACAGTAAGTGTGGGGGTGGGGGGGGACAAAGGCAGTCGAAACTAGCAGTAGATCGACAGAGAGATCATGAACTTTATGGCTGTGACTTCTTCTGCACAAGGGTCTTGCGGCATAAGGACTACTCAGTGTGACCACGCCACAAGCCGACGTGGGATGACTAATGAATTTCAACACTCAAACCTCAAGTCCCAGATCCTCTGACGAGCTGCATGTTGCAAGATGACCCCAGACGAGTGCAGTTCATCTGGAATCCCGCAGATGGAGAATTAGGTTATCTGGACTAGGCTGGGCAGTAATTGATTTCCAAATATGGCAGCTGCCTTATGTGGTTAAAAAAAACTCCAGACAAATAGAGTGACGCTCTTGTTCTCTTTGCTGTTGTCGAATCCAGTTGGAAGTAAAGCATTGTAAAACATATTCAAATCAGAGAAAAAAACCTTCCGTGCAGATTTCATAATAATCATTTAACATCATTTTTTTAATTAGGCAGACTGAGCCGTTACTTGGTCATGAACTGAAATAACCTTCCCCAAGAACTGATAGGTCTTAGCACTTTTCACATTGTGGAAAAGGCTTTCAACGGGATCGAGGCCACACTGATGTTGTAGATGGGTGTGCATCGGTTTTTCACTTGCCTTTATGGCTGACAACTATAATCCAGTAAACACACACACACACACACACAGATAAACTAAGACTTTGCTGTGAATTAGAGACAATTTATCCAATAAATATTTAAATATCTTTTTGACTTTCACATAAAAAGTGGCGCAACAGAGACAGGAGAAACGGTATAGAAACCATATTGGTGAAGATATAGCCTTCTATCTCTGCTACGCATTATGTGGTTGCGTGTGTGCACGTGCATTTTTAAAAGAGAAGGCAGAATAAGGGTGGTGTGTGTGTGTGTGTGTGTGTGTGTAAGAATAGAAAAGAGAAGAGTCATCCTTAGTTGACAAGGACAATGTGATGAAACTTGACACTGACTACTGATGTATGTAGTGATTCCCAACCTCTGGGTCAGGAGCCTACTTCAGTTCAAATATGTGGGTCATGGGGGAATGGTGAGTTATAAATGGTAGATATTTGATCAACCATTTGTGCAATTTGGATTTAAAGAAAAACATTTGGAAAGGTTTGAAAGGTGACACAAAGGCCCCGAATATACAGATTCTGTCTAATGATTCGTAAACATGAGGGAACTACCAATAACTATTTAGTATGGCCATGTGAATACTTTGAAGTTGATTTTTCGTTGATGGGGTTTAAACTATGTGTGTGGAAGCAGATGCACAACAATGTAAGAAGTTGGGGTCACAAGAACTTTCTGATACAAAAATGGGGTCACGGGCCAAAAAACGGAACTACTGCTAGTGCAACACAGCAGCAATCACCAGTCAATCAAGGCCCTCACATTTGCTTTGACCAATTCAAAAAAAATGTGTGTAACCAGGGAGAACAACACAGAGCCAGTCCCGCTCCATTAGCATGAAGTAAAATGGTATGTCTGTCTGACTTGTCTGTGTCTCCTGTTGATCAACGTGTGTGTGTGTGTGTGTGAGAGAGAGAAAGAGAGAGAGAAAGAGAGAGGGAAAGAACTCAGTAGGTAATAAATTACTTATTACTTCCTCTGTGTACATCTTAAGCTTATCTGTTGCTTAGCGACCTTATTTGTTATGATTCCGTTTTGATTTTGGTTACTGCCAGCAGTGTCATTATTATAGACTTAGGCTCAAACACTTTGTGAGGAACAGTTCTCAATTCTGCTCTATTTATCTAGATTTTTATCTAGATTTTTTATCTAGGTATGATTTCTACTCAGACAGAATGAGTTGTTTTTTTATAGAAGAGAATGTAGACGTTTAAAAAAAACAACATTATTCTCAAAAGTAACCTAACAGGCAACAAAAGCAAATAACAAACAAAAGTAAAGATGAGATGCATAATAGGCTACAAAGACTTAAATATGTTGCATCAAGGGGTTTCTGATTTCACTGTGGTTTTGTAAACCGCTTTTCGCATTTGTATCTGTAAAGTATTAAAGAGCTGTTGCATCCAAACGTGTTGTATGAATCTTTCTGTTAAGATATATATAGGATATCGTTTTTAAAGGCACTGTAAGCCCATTGGTTATGACGCACATTTAATTTTACTCAAGTTCAAGTTTTAGACACAAGAGGGCAGCAACGGGCAGTGCTCGCTCATTCAGGCACTCTTTTTCTCATATTCCGTGCTATATCTCTTTATTATGCTTTAAATTAAGATAAGGATATATTGATGTTGGACTAAAAACAGCAACAAATACTACAACAGTTAATTAATTGGCATTTAAATATCTTCACTCACAATTAAATATCATTCGTAGGTTGAGAAATTATATCTCACCAAAACAGAGCATCGTTTTTTAAAAATAATTTAAAATGTTAATGTACTTTTCATTGAAAGTCATAGGTGCTCTGTTGTGACAGAGGTTCACAGCTCCTGTATAATAGTCGTCAGGAGAGGTAAACAGACGTTACAGTATGCAAAGTTACATTTGCACAATCAAAACAAAATGCTTTGAAAATGGATGTTCAGAAAAGTGGACAGAGACAAGTTGAAACAGAGTACTTACACCATTTCAGAAGGATCAACATACCCTTAGACATGAACAGCTATGACAAGTACACATCAGGTTTGGTAGTACATAATTTATTTACACCATGAATTGACAAAACACAAGTAAGTTTTTACAGACCGAATACAGTCTTCAAAGTGCTTTAACATAATATGCTAACAAATACCATGTTATGAAGACAATAGAATAGGGTTAGAACTATGGAACAGAGAGAAAGACCATCATGATATTGGAAAACACTGATGCGTTACATTGGCAAGTTTACATGGCACTCAGTGGCTTTTCTTAGTGGGCAGGACAAAACAATTCATGGCTGTCGCCTCCTCTACAGCCCTCTTGACTGGCTGCCTGATGGAGGAGGCTTTGCTTAAGGAAAGAATGTCGGCCTCTGATTGGCCACTGGGGCCGAACACCTCCTTGTGTATCTCCAGAGTAGCATGGCTGGGCTTCGTGTTGAGGACCTGACAGAGGCCTTCCGCCTGCTTTTGCAGGGTTTTAATCGACTGAAAGAGAAAAATACGTATTTATCATATTCATGTGGTGTTTTATCCAAACAAAGTAAAACGTGGCCTATGATTGACGTACTGACCTCAAAGCTAGTTAGGAAAATGCATGGTGATCTCAACGTGAACAAACCGAGGGGTTAGGAGGTGGGGATAGAGAATATATACACAAATATAAAACACACACTTTACCTTTATGACATGGAGCGCCTGCTTCACCATTCCAGGGGCTGCGGCGGACACACTGTTCATGATGCTTTCTACACACACACACACACACACACACACACACAGATAAAACGCAAAGACCAAGGTCTGCTGGGCCAACGACAAAAGCACTGAAGCTCCTTTAGTGTGTGAGTGAGTGGAAAAGAGGTAAATACCGTGACATGGATCCTTTACAAGCGGTTGAGGTTTCACCGTCTCTTCATACAGCCTCTGAAAAACAATTATTACGATGATTAAGGTCTCTGATGCTTTTAACCACAGCTCTGCTAGACGGGCCGCCTGTCCACGGTGCCTGGGACTCCACCCACCATTAGCTTGCGCTCAGCCCTGAGCCCCCGCACCACGTGCTGCAGGATCACCCGGGGGTAGCGGCGCCGCCTGCGGCCGATCTCCACAATGGTGTCGTCCAGCAGGTTCTCCAGAATCACCGCCTCATCTCCTGGTGGTGTGTGTGTGGGGTGGAAGGGAGATGTGTTCAAAATAGGTTGATAGATGTGTGGACATGCATGAGCTGATATATATTAGTTGGGATGATATAATCTGATCCTGACTTTTAGTAATTCAATTTTTTTCCCCTTTGAAAAAAATACATTACGAAAAACGTACTCAAAAGATGCAGTTTGTATAATTGTTCTGGCATGTAGCGGAACGGACTTGGCAGAAAGTTTATATAGTATTCAGAAGTATGTTCTATATAGTATATAATCCCATAAAAGAGACATTGTTGTGTATTTTTCACCATAGAATTAGCCCTTTATATCTGCATAGGGTACTCCCGCACCACGTTGCACTGCTATGTTTCTACAGTAGCCCGAACAGACAGACATTGCTGAACCTAGCTAACAGTAGAAATAAAACGGTACCACAATGCGGAACAATCAACAATCACTATCTTACTTCTACGTTATGACCTATACTTTTTCAGACTAATTAAATTGTGTAAATCTATCAAGGAACCTCATCACTTGACCCTTGGTTACTCGATGCTGTTCATACTCGATGCTGACGACGAGATCATTTTGGAAGTACCTACTGGCACATGAGAATGTGAGGGGTGTAACACACTACACCTTTAAGATGGTAAATAAGGAAGTAAAATAGGGGAGCAGGAACTGGGTTTGAAGCCAGTCTAGCTGTCGGCATCACTGAGCAAGATGCCCTTACCCCTACCTGCTCACTAATGGCATTAATGCGAAATATATATTGAATATATATATATATATAATATAAATATATGTGTGTTTGCGTGTGTTTTAATTAGCTATTTAAGTTAGCACACAAGGAGTAAGTCTCTGCTACATTAAGGTCATTACAAGACATACAAAGGCATTTTAGGTGTATTTCACAAGAGTGGATGCGTGTGAAAGCTGAGAACGCGGCTAACAAGGTACCGTCATCGGGTGCGTCCTCCCACGGCTGTCCGTTCACCAACACGTTGTCGTGGACCGCGGCCTCAAAGTTCTGCAGAAATGTAAAATAATAATTAAAACCCATACTATAGAAAACGTTGTTTTTTTTAATCAGTGTATTCAAATGACGTTCATGAGTAACGACAATAAAAAGTGCAGTAGCTTTGTCCTAACAAGCAAAACAAGTGGTTATTTTTGACTTGACATAGTTGAGTTTAGCATTTAACACAATAAGGTAAAAAATTGTTTTTAGCAATGTTCTAAGCTACAAAGATTCCCTTCACACAGACGACGGGTGCGCACCGCTAGCATCTCTCGTAGCAGAAGTTGCTTCGTTTCTTCTGGAACCTCGGACTGGCCGTCCAACGCGGTTTTTAATAATTGTTTGTATTCAAGTATTTGCTCAACGACTGCTTTCTTAGAATGCACCTGCACCCTGTTGTCCTGTGAGATGGTGTCATTGTTAGACGTTTTTTCTGTTACATCCATGTTTATATGTTTACATATATTTACCGCCAACAGTTTGTACGGTACACAGGAAGCGGATGTAGCCCCTCTCGCTGTTCGTCGGCCAAAGCCGTTCATGAAACAAATGCAAAATCGAGCAAAGTTCCGCTTATATTTCTTTCCTTTTTTTCGCCACCACTGTTTCACTTTTAGATTCATGTTGCCTTTGCGCAAATTGCTAATGTGAAGAGGCTAGGCCTCTTCACATTAGCAATAAAAAATAGCAATAAACATTAGCAATAAAAAATAATTTAGCTACAAAAAAGACAAAAAAAAATCTGAAGACTGGGGAAGGATACAGGCAATCACAGAAGAGTATTATTATGTTTCGTATTATTTTTATTTTATTTACTTATTATTAGTACTTCCACCGAACACTACCACCACTGCTCCTACTAATATACTTGCTAATATTACTACTCAAACTAACTAGCTGTTACTTACACATATGCTAGTCAATGTCCATAGTCTACTAACCCCCTCTCCTAAATGATGTCAACTTTGGATAAAAGTGTGTGCTAAATGACCAAAAAATAGTAACTTCTACTGCTCCAACTGAGAACTCCTCACTAGTCATGCCTCAGGTTCATGTCCTCGGCTTCTGAAATGCACTGCAGCCCATCTGGCATTGAGTATTTGTTTTCATGTTGGGTGTGGACCTGATAACCACCCCATCCCACCCTCGCCTCTCTCCCAGTGGCGGTTCGAGACCCAGTGGGTTCTCGGATGCCTTGGCGCCTCATCCCTGACCGCACTGCAGGGGGGTGGCAAGCAGGGGGGCCGCGATATGCTGGGAACCTTTTGTCTGTGTTCCATCCTCTGCTTATTTATTCCTGTTATTTCGCCTTCAAGACATGAAACTGTGAAAGGCTGGATGTATCTGTTGCACCACAGGGGGTCCAGGTAAAACAACAAGCACTGCCCAGCAGGGGGGCTGCTGCGGGGTCCCTTTGTCCCGCGAACCCAGGGGGCCCTTGAACCGGGGGTCTTGTGTCTTTGAAGCAAGAAACATTTTTTCCAAGGCAAAATAATTTAGGTTCGCTGATAATAATTTCGCTGTTGCATAACAGTATAGTGATCTCGCACTGTATAAAATACTTGATGTACTGTTGTTTTGTAATGCAGTATGTATTCCAAGACAGTATTGTAGCTATTGCTGCAATTTGTGTTAATGTTTGTTGTTGTTGTTTGTTGAGTCTTATCACTAGATTCTTGCACAGCCATATTGAGTATCAACATATGTGAGTGAAAAACAAAGTAGGATTTGAAAAGTTGCAGCAGTCTCTCCAACCGCTTTTAAGGAACATAACTCATATAGGAGAAGTTTGCTAATTGCTAGACAAACACATGACTCACACATACACAGTTAAAAACACTGGAACACAAAGTAGAACCCATATACACATGCTAACATACACATACAACTCACACACTAAAACAAACGCGCTGTGGCAATGAGTGTGATGAATGGAATACTGTACCAAGCCTAGTCAGTTAGGTTGAAATTTATAACATGCTGAAGGCTTCTCCAGACTTGTCCCTGAGAAAGACACCTAACCCTAACTGCTCCCGATGAGCTGCCTGTCGCCTTGCATGGTTGACACCGGTGTCTGTGTGTGAATGTGTGTATGACTGGTTGTAAGTGGCTTTGGATAAAAGCGTCTGCTAAATGTAAATGTATGCAAATATTAGATATTCTTTGTACCTTAACATAAAACTGTATCTGTCTGCATTTCTACTAAATCAATAAAATACCTGAACCTTGTCTCGGTATAACCACCTGTTGTGAGGGTCTGACACAGAAGCTATAGCATCAGCACATGTACACATATAGATGTACACAGTTCACATTATGATGGAGACCGTTCTTCTCCTTAAAATCACTAAACACTGCATGTTGTCTCAATGACCCAGATGTGGGGACTTCTTGGAGGATCCTGTGATGCTATACAATAAGACGAGGATTGCTCAAACACAATATGGAAAATGTTACTGAACTCTTTTTCTTTTGTAAAGAAAGCACTGGCCTATGGTCCCAGCTATAGGTCTATCTCATACTGCCTACTGCGGTTTGCTGACCACAGCTATAAGGATTTGAACTATGTCACTCTGGGTGAAAAGAGTGTCTTTAAAGGTTTCTATTGTAGTTTGGAATGTCATTGCTGATGAACTAGGTCGACACACATGAAGTAAAATCTATATTTAGCTAATCTTGAGTAAAAAGGGAAACAAAGCCGGGCTTGAGTGGAATGAGTGAGACATGACAAACATGTCCTCTTCATATTTCATAAAAGGTTATGCTTGGAGGCAGCCTTCAAGTGCTCTGAAGATGGTGTGTGGGTGGAGATACATAACTGTTTGTATACACGCCATTTACCACTGATTTAGTTATATTATTCAGTAATCATAGCTACACCCATACATACAAACACACCCACACACACACATCATATATCATACATCATTGGAGTAATTAATTAATAATATAAACTTAACAAATATTGAACATTCTTTTTGTATATATATATATATTTATATTTAAGTCCTCAAGCAAACAGGTTGGGCTTTTGCATAGGCCAACAGACAATGTTGGTGAAACTCTCCCGCTACACCAGGTGACTTTTGGCTGAAAGAGAGCAGAAAACACAGAAAGTCACACAATAGGTGTTTAGCTTTACTACATACAACAATGCACATATGTCTACCAATTCCTTATTCATAGAAATGTGTGAATCTGCCAAAGAGTCGGTCAATTTAAAATTCTAGACTACTAAGCCTAAAAACTTTAATAACAATGGCTACAGTACGAATAGATGATGAGATCGAAAACAAATGACGAATATACATTATATAGGGTTATTAGGCCTACTTGTAGTGTAAATATATACACCATAATAACACTCTGACACCGCAAGGCAGCTCAAACACACACGTTAACACTCAACGACTGCCCCTTCACCCTCCATTTGTAACATCTTACGTCTCTCCTCGAAGTGCCTCCTCTCGGGCAGCGGAGCGGCGGTCGGCCTCTCTGTCCACGCCGACCTCCGCTCTGGTTCAGCGGCCTGGGGAGAGCTAAAGTCCCGGGTCGTCCGGAGGTGGCAGCCGAAGTGTTTCCGCTCTGGTCGATCCCAAAACAGTCTGCTGTTCATCTCCACCTGACACCACGTCTCCCTGCGCAGGTTCAGCGCATGCATTTCTTGTTGCGTGGGTTTAGGCATTATGCCTTTATGATTTGGTGGTGAACTATCTGTATTTTATAGGCTATTGAGTCAGGACACGTTCCTATGAGTTGCAACTTGCGTTACAATGGAGACACGTTTTCCAACGGAACAGAGCGCACGGACGCAAGTTATTTTCCCATAGGATGACGACGCGGTAAAACTCATGGATAATTAATGTCTGTGAAACCCGAGCCTATGAAAACCATCGAAAACCACTTAAACTTTTCGACTCCCCGTCCCCTCAAAGGAGCCATATCGAACTTTAGGCTAATAAAACACGAATGGTCCAAGCGTTTTTAGTTCACTTCAGCAAGTGCTTTCTTGAACTTGCCATTTAGCAGACGTTGTAGTCTCCTAAAATAGGCTTAGCCTGTTGTGTTGTTGTTAGGATACTTAGGGAACTTTAAAGAGCACCAACTATGAATATATGCCAAATGTAAAGTAACTTACACTGCTATAGGTCCTGCTTCAACCGACATGTCTACTGGGTTAAATACAGATTATATGGATTAGTAGGACTAGGCCTACTCACGAGAACATATGGACCACTATGGCACGGCCGCTTAAACAGAATTGTGTCTAGCTAGCAACAAACATAACATAACAACGTTACAATAGACCTGAATAGCTATTTTAATTATTGTAGGCCTATTATTAGTATACAATCATATTGAATAATAAATAGGTAAGTGTATAATTGTAGGTTATTAATTGCAATTGTATAGTAGTATGTAAAGGCAACTAAATTGTATTTGTATTATTAGTTTGTCCATATCTCTCTTCATTTTTGTCTTTATTAATTTATCAATAAAAAAAGTATATATATATATTTACCAAAGCTAAGTTAAATACACAAAACAATTCAACTTTGATATATACAGAAAATAAAATATAAAATAAACTAAATTAAATCCATATAAAGTTAAATAACAAACGGGCGTGTAGAATGTACAATAGTGCCCCCGCCTCTCTCTCTCTCTCTCTCTCTCTCTCTCTCTCTCTCTCCCACCTCGCTCTCTCACTTCCATCCTCTATGAAAGCCTGGCTTGCAGCTCTGCTATTGGTTCGTGTCATCAACGGCAGATCTCGTAGTGCCACTATCGGCTGAATGTCTGCCCTCGTGAGGAGAGGGGAGAAGGTGTAGCCCGTCTCCCAGATAGAGGGAGAGAGACATGGAGAGAGAGAGAGAGAGCGATAGAGCTACCAACGACCGGGAAGCGATATATTTATAAAGGATATCATAGATGTGTAGCGGTATAAGAAAGGTCTAAATTGCTTTGCTCACACTTCCGTTATCCAGTAAAGCCGGTAGCTTAGCATTTGCTCTCTTCCTGGCTCGTGTATACGGACGTTATCTCTCCACCTAAACGGATAAAATAAAAAGCACCATCATGGTAGCCGGCGAACTCATTCAAGAGCACACACGCGCCGAAACCACCGGCGCACCTGACGACATCGGAAACATCACAGCCGGTAAAGTGCCCGAGCTGCGGAACGGACCGGTCGTCCCGAACGAGACGCCCGACCAGTACACGGTTCTAGAGAGCGGAGATGAAGCGCTGTCCCTGCTGAAGGGTCTAAACACCCGGGCTTTGGAGCAGGAGATCCCGCCGGATGAACGAGAGGCAATGTTGCCCAAAGGAGGAGGAGGAGTAGGAGAAGAGGAAAATGCAAAGGAGGAGAACAAATGTCTGGAAACCAGACTCTACTGGCGTCGCTTCGCGGTGCTAGCCATCTTCAGCCTCTACTCCCTCGTCAACTCCTTCCAATGGATCCAGTACAGCATCATCAGCAATATATTCAGCGATTACTACAGCGTGTCAAGCGCCAAGGTGGACTGGCTGTCAATAGTCTACATGGTGGCGTATATTCCGCTGATATTTCCCGCTACGTGGCTCCTGGACAAGAAAGGACTCAAGTTAACGGCACTGATGGGCGCCGGCCTCAACTGTCTGGGTGCGTGGGTGAAGTGCGCGAGCGTGAGCCGAGATCTGTTCGGCGTCACTATGTTTGCGCAGATAATCTGCTCGGTGGCCCAGGTGTTCATCCTGGGCCTGCCCTCGCGCATCGCCTCGGTGTGGTTCGGTCCCAAGGAAGTGTCCACCGCGTGCGCCACGGCGGTGCTCGGCAACCAGGTATGGGATGCTGCGATGCGGCGTTTGTCTTCACTTGCGAGTCCCCATCTGATACGTCCGACATGGAAATTAGACTCTCTAAACTTCTGACAGTTGACATTTGACCGATGTAATTTGTGTTTGTGTGTGTGTCTGTTGTTAATGTGTGTGTGTGTCTGCTGTAAATGTGTGTTTGTGTTTGTCTGCTGTGAATGTGTTTGTGTCTGTGTGTTTATGTGTCTGTGCTAAATGTGTGCGCGTGTGTGTGTGGGTGTGGGTGTATGTTTATCTGTCTGGTCTTGCACAGTTTCCAGTAATACATGAGTTTTAAACCCCAGCTCTATTCCATTAAGCAACGCAAGGCTGGTTGTGGAAATAGTGAGGGGATAAAAATAATGGTTCTAACAGCAATCATCAATGTTGTTCTCCTCTGTGTAACATTATTCGACCCCCTGCTGGCCGTCTACATTGTGGACTAAATGTTCTCTCTCCCTGTTTGATTCTATGTCCTTCTCTCTCTCCCTGTGGGTTTCTATGTCTCTCTCCCTGTGTGTCTCTGTCTCTCTCTCTCGCCCTGTGTGTCTCTATGTCTCTCGCCCTGTGTGTCTCTATGTCTCTCTCCCTGTGTGTCTCTGTCTCTCTCTCTCGCCCTGTGTGTCTCTATGTCTCTATGTCTCACTCCCTGTGTGTCTCTGTCTCTCTCTCTTGCCCTGTGTGTCTCTATGTCTCTCTCCCTGTATGTCTATACGTCTCCCTCTCTCTCTCCCTGTGTGCCTCTATGTCTCTCTCCCTGTGTGTCTCTACGTCTCCCTCTCTATCTCTCTCCCTCTCTCTCTCTCCCTATGTGTCTCTACGTCTCCCTCTCTCTCTCTCTCTCTCCCTCTCTCTCTCTCCCTGTGTGTCTCTACGTCTCCCTCACTCTCTCTCCCTGTGTGTCTCTATGTCTCCCTCGCTCTCTCTCTCTGTGTGTCTCTTGGTCTCCCTCTCTCCTCTCTCTCCCTGTGTGTCTCTACGTCTACCTCTCTCTCTCCCGCTCTCTCTTTCCCTGTGTGTCTCTATGTCTCCCCCTCTCTCTCTCCCTGTGTGCCTCTATGTCTCTCTCTCTCTCTCTCCCTGTGTGCCTCTATGTCTCTCTCCCTGTGTGTGTCTCTGTCTCTCTCTCTCCCTGTGTGCCTCTATGTCTCTCTCCCTGTGTGTCTCTGTCTCTGTCTCTCCCCGTGTGCCTCTATGTCTCTCTCCCTGTGTGTCTCTGTCTCTCTCTCTCCCTGTGTGCCTCTATGTCTCTCTCCCTGTGTGTCTCTGTCTCTCTCTCTCCCCGTGTGCCTCTATGTCTCTCTCCCTGTGTGTCTCTGTCTCTCTCTCTCCCTGTGTGCCTCTATGTCTCT
>JAOPJO010000097.1:15240642-15257249 GCA_027123675.1 Molva macrophthalma
ATATATCTCTCTCTCTCCCTCTCCCCCCCCCTCTCTCTCTCTGTCTCTGAAGGATAAGAGTGTGTTTGGCCTGAGGCCAGAAATGATGTCAATGCCTCCTTCAGCAGAACAGAGAGAGAGTATCGATCCAGTCTCAAGGCAATGTCTGTGCATGTGTCTGTGTGCGTGTGTATATGAACATGCACTTTTGTGTGCGTGTGTGTGTGTGTGTGTGAGTTACATTCGCCTGCTGAGAAATGGATAATTCAGCAGGAATGGGGCAGAAGGTGAGTGCAGTGAGCATGCGTGTGTCATAAATGGAAGGAGAGCCAGAATGGAGGGAGAGCAGGAGGACCGTGATCGCTTTACAGGAAGGGCTGAATACTATTACAATAAAAGGGGGAGACAATGATGGCGTCAGTGAGGAGGAGGAGACACAGGAATAATTGAGATCAAGTATCCCCGAATGCACCTCTGTTATATTTACAACCGCGGGCGCGCATTGGCATTCAGTGTGCAAAGGCAGGAACGTACTTACATTAAAATACACAAACGTGTGTGTGTGTGTTGGGGGGGGGGAGTGTGGGAGACACACAGACACAAATACAGACACACACACACACACACACACACACACACACACACACACTGAACATTTAAATACACACACCCACACACACACACAAACAGACCTAAATACAAGCGCAAACACACACACCTAAATGCAAGCAGGCACACACAAGAACACACACCTCAATACACAGACATACACAAACACACACACCTAAATACACGCACACACTCCCACACACTTAAATACACACACACACACACACCTAAATATATTCACTAACTCACACACACAACACACTGTAAACTCTTCCTTCATGACGTAGTCAGCTAATCAGCCTCAAACTGGTTCTGGTTTATTGACTGTACCAAGACAGTGTCTACTAACCTGTAGTGTATAACAGAGTCTCTTCACCCGTAGCAGACAGGTGGTTGTACTGGGCCACTCCCAGTCTGATGTTCTGATAGATCTGTCTCCTGTGGAGTCTTCTCGGGAGCAGAAGAACATTAATGTTCTCTCAGGTCCTTTTGTTCTCCTCTTGGCTCCTAACCAAGTGACCTTCAAACTAAACGGTCCTCCAAGCCTTCAACTCAGAGAGCCTGTCCTCACCCCCCTCTCCTCCTCTCTCTCCGTCGGGCAGAGCGCTCACGCCAGGCTCTTAAATCCAGATTCCAGATCACTGGTGATTCCAGGAGTGCCCTTTCTACGGCCTCACCCACCAGCCCAGCACGGTAACGGCCAGTCCATTAAAGCTGACAGCCTGCATTGTCTCGGCCCGTCCCAGCCAGCCCTGCTATCCAGGGACGCTTTGACCTTCAGGTCCAGAAGAGTTATCGCAAACAACCATCTCCTTGGCGTGTAGCTTAGTGTAGTTAGTAGGTAAAGGGTTCCAACTCCCTAACCTACCGACCCCTCCTTGGAGCGTCGTAGGGTGAGGGGGTTTCACTCCCAGCCCAAAGGTGTCGGGTTCTCTGTCACTGTAAGGTGGTTAAAAGCGTCTGCTAAGTGAATAGTTAGTATATAACCTAGAACTCTTTCCTTCTTTCTCCCTTAGTTTATTCATTTGTTGCGTCTTTGTCGTAGATGTGTTATAATTGCGCTATGAAGGGCCCATGAAACCATACGAATCAAACTATTATCACTATTTCCAACTGCTTGATTCTGTTACCTCATTCCAGGATCTGAGTTTTCATACTATCTATGTCTCTCCCTCTATTCCTCTCTCTCTACGTCTCCCTCTCTCTTTCTCTTCCTCTCTGCCCCTCTCTCTCCCTCTTCCTCTCTATGTCTCTCTGCCTCCCTCTTTCTCCTCTGCTGTAGCTACCCACCGAGTGTCCTGAGGAAGGGTCCACGAAGGAGACGACAATGGGAGCCATGCTGGAAAACTCCATCAGCTTCTCCCACGAAACCTCTGTCTGACTCCTCCCTCTTTAGAGAGATGCATAGACATGCTCGGATAGTAAGTGAGACCACTACTTTGGCTATGAAATGACACCAAGAAAAAGGACACACACTCTCTCACATAGACACGTGGATTACGCACATAGTTGATTTGATTGTATTTGCTGACTTTTGTACAGTTGTGAGTGTAAGTTTGCTCGTATTTCTTTTGCAGAAAAGAAAGCTACTATTAGACTATTAGAATCGTATTTCAAATGAAGAAGAGTCGGAGTGGGTTATAAAATCAACCAAAAAAAGGAAGGATTGTTGACATTTCAACCAAAGCAAGCATAATCTGGAAGATCCATAGCCGCTATCATCCTCTGGAAAAGGGAAAATCCCTTGCATCGTGTAACAAAATATTCATGTGAGCCAGAAAGGGCGCTATTCCTCCAGGGCTATGCTATGGCCCATGACCTCTGTCAATACTTGAAATCTGACTCTTGTTATCTCTGTAGGGGGGAATTAGTGGAAAATGGGTTGTGGCATTGTGGCATTATTACGATATATAACTGGTCATTTACTTCAGCGTTGACGGATATACAAAAGATAATGACAACTGAGTGTTAGCGCTGTTTTTTAGCATATGATGGCAGTTAATTATTATTAACTATTAGAACTAAAATTATTATTAATATTATTGTTTTTTTTGTTAACATAATTAGTTGTTGAATGGAAGGTACAACCATTACAGCCTTGAAAGTTAAAGAGAAGCACAGGAATCTTAATCGGAGCATGTCTTTCTCTGACTTATCTCTCCCAAGCTAGCTCACCAAACTCAAACAAAAAAATTGAGACGGTCTAGTTTTGTTAGTATTTTCATGGTGTCTGGTGTCAGTGGTTGTATTGTTTGTTGGCGGTTTGTGTGGTTCAGCTGGGTCGTCTCAATGTCATTGAAAAATAAATATAATCGTAAGTTAGCGAAAATAAAAAGGTATTTTGACAGGGAATCCATGTAGTCTTATATTATCATAAGCAACGTCTGAAGCCCAAATACTTGATTCATGGTTTAGTTTTCCCCACGGTAGTTTATCTTAACTGTTTCTAAACTATTTGCCTTTGTTGCCTTGGAAAAGTAGTTTGACAGGTTTCCTTGTTAGCCTGTTCAAAGGCAGTTGACATGGCAACATGCTAATTTGTGTTAAAACAGTTTGAGAAACTGGTCCCCACTACTGAATAATGGAACTATAACACAGACATTAGGAATGGCTTTCATAAATACCACTACTGTTTACAGATGCCTACACCTAATGCAAGACTGACGAAAGAGCAGTTACAATGCCTACCAAGCCAACTGTTTGTACAGTTAGTGTTGCCACTGATACACTGTGGACCAAACCAGAACTACTGATGTTCCTACATAATGTGACAATATGCACAAAATCTATGTTTTCTATAAAAAAAGGCATTATTGATGGTTGATCACTTATAATTGATATGGTATTATCAAATCCGTAACACAGCTTGCTAGGCCTACTATGAGTGGAGTAAGTTGGCGCCATCTAGAGGGTTTGGCTTGCAACGATATTGAACAGGAACTGAAGGAAGCACAACTGTCATGAAATATTCAGAATTCTATTCTTGAATTCTAATCTTTTTCTATTCTTGAATTCTATTGTTTGTTATTTTTAAATAAAAAGGACTTAGTGTATGTAATTTCTTACAAAACATGTATAGTGTCACTATATCGTTTATTCAGGTTTGATATTTGCATGTTGTCAATCTGCTGTATTTCAATCTCGGTTCACAGTTCAGATATATATGAATATTTCTGATTGATATTTTCTTCTGATAGTGGCAAAATCACTTAGACAGCAGATCATGAAAACGGTTCATGATAATTATTCATGCCTCGCTTGAACGTATGCCTAACTTGAATTCTAATTTGGCAGATGGAGCATAAAACAAAGCCGTATTTGGACTTGAAGGGTAAATGTTGATAGAATCAATGTGAAAACTAGGATTTATAGTAACAGCTCTGAGTCATGGACAGAGTGAACACCAAACACAGCATCACACTCTGGCCAGAATTAGGCTGACCAAATTACTTCAAATAATAATATTCACCCATACCTTCCTATTAGTGAAACTCCAGGACAGTCTAGTGTTGTTGCTTTCCATTGTTTGTAAATATGTATTTATTTTGGATCATTTTTATTGCAACTTTGCCTGTCTAACTGCTGGCTGACGATAGCTTATAATTTAGCTTCTCTTTCTTAACTTTTTTCAAACCTTGTCATGAATGTAATGCAATGTCAATTTTTTTAACGACTAATGTAGTGTTGATGTGTTGTATTGATTTATTTATGTTATGTTATTCTAATGTTAAGGCTGAGCTACAATGTAAGTTACAGCATAAATAAATATAGTTAGTAAACATCAACAAACTAATCACTTTGAGTCATTCAACTGATATTGAAACAGACTGAATGTTTCCTTGGGCTGGTCCACATTGTAACATAACCAAACCTACCTGTGAATGTTTTGTACTCTGGGGATATTATCAGATGTTAATGCCTAATTTAACCACTGTTGCTTAGTGCAACCTTGTTATCATATTATGCTTTATTATTATTTTTATGTTGGCATTACTGCAAAGAACGAAGAGAATAATTTATATGCCCAAATAAGTCCATCAACACAAAAATGTTGATGAGAGCACACAGGCAGTGGGGAGGTTTCTCTAAGTATGTTCTTACCAGATCATCTCTCCTGTTATAAAGAGGAGAGTAAAAGTGTTGGAGGTCTGAGTGAGTGTTAAGAACACTCGCATTGTTATCCGACAGAGAGATAGATAGAGATAGATAGACAGATACATAGAGAGAGAGAGAGAGAGAGAGAGAGAGAGAGAGAGAGAGAGAGAGAGATGGTGGTTGGTTCCACTTCATACAAAAGGTAAAGACATCTTAAAATATCCAAGATAATGAAAAAGTAAACGCTGGGTGTTTGTGTTTGATGACGTTAGGAGATTGTATCTCTCTATTATGTGATGGGGCTCCGAATGGCCGTTCCAAGATTACTTGGCTGTTCACTCAAGAATAGAGACACTGAAAGATTGGTTGCTGGAGGGAAGGTTAAGTCCAACGACAACATAAAAAGACTACTTGTTACAAAGAAGTGTTCTCTGGAGGTAAAGAAGTTGGGAAAGGAAGATGAAGGTGTTTAAACAGACTCTTGCTCTCATCAGGAGTGGAGGTTAGTTTTTCCATCCATGTCCGCTCCCCTCGCCACCCTTTCCATCTGTTTGTGTGTCTGTTTGTGTGTCTGTTTGTGTGTCTGTTTGTGTGTCTGTTTGTGTGTCCGCGATGATGGCGAGGAGAGGCTTCTGTCTACTTTTTGGCAGCGCACTATATTTCAACGTCATCCATTTTGCGCATGCATTAAACAATGCTGCCACATTATATGTTATCGAATCTTAATTTTACAATCTGTGTATCTCAAATCATAAACTTTAAAATGATTTATCCCAAGTGCAAATTGCGAGTTTGTGTGTGAGTCTCCTTTTGGGAAGGGGATGTACTGTACTAGGCGTAGCGCACAAGTTGCCTCTAAAATATATATTCACGGGGTTATTTACGTAAGGATGGCTTTATCTATTCATTTTTTAGAACAGCGTGTTTACTGCCGTTGGTGTGTTTATTTCCTTTGACAGGACTTATTAAATACGAAATCCCTTTGAAAAGAATGTTTCAGTCATATAATCAAACGTACACTCGTGTGTGGATATACATTTGTATTCCTATAATCTATAATTCATTGTGTGTGTGTGTGTGTTTGTGTGTGTGTGTGTGTGTGTGTGTGTGTGTGTGATCATTTGTTACTCGATTTTATATGATCAGGGATCATATAAGATCATATAAATTAAACCCATTTAATGTCTAGGCTCTATATTGTAAGCCTTTTTGGATTGGCCTATATTGTATTTATCCTTGATAAATCTGTTTTTGCTGTGTACAATCTCAGTTTTCAGCGCTTTTATTTAGCTCTTACTTTACCACAATCAGGAAAGTAGTTGATGATGGTCAGAGAATTTGAAATAACATTTTCTTGATAAATGTTTGTGTGTGAGTGTGTGGATGATCATCCACACGTGTGGCGTGCAGCACTGACATTGTTACACTCCACCCATAGGGGGCTGCCACACTCCACCTATAGGTGACTTTAACTGGGCTCCTCCAGACAGGGACGCAGGGTGGTGATGTTGGAAGACCAATTTATTAAAGTTTGTAGACAATGATGCTTGACCTGGTGCTCCATGTTGCCACCCAGGAGATCTCCCTGAGTGTGTGTGGAGATGGCTGGTGGCTGGAAACTGCACATTGATTTCTCAAAGCACAACAGGTATTACTTCTCTAGCCAAGCTGTTTTAGAGGCTGAGATTAGGTGGATTATGAAGATGGGGATTTCTCATTTTTCTTTGGTCTATTTTATTCAAACAAATGTTCCCAGACAGTGAAGTTGCAAAACAAATTGCATGTGGTGCAACAAAGGCAGCCTACCTGGCGTGTTTTGATTTTTCAGAGAGAAACTAATCAAAGAGATCAGACAATCCAAGTGTTATTGCCTTAACCAGATAACACAGACAAGGTAGATGGATGTAGTTGTACGCTACTGGAGTGAAGATGAGCAGGGAATAGTGGTTCATTACCTGGACTCACAGTTTTTAGGACACACACAAGCAGAGAAGATTCTTGAGAAGATGAAGAACAGTCTATCACCACTAGTTCCAAAGAAACGTATACAGGTATCGATGGATGGTCCAAATGCTAATCTGACATTTCTACGATTATTCCAAGAGGACAGGTGCCTAGCGGACCCAGATGCCACCCAACATATCAACCTGGGGAGCTGTGGCTTGCATATTGCTCATGGAAGTTTTCAGCAAGGAGCGTAAGGGACAGGTTGGAAACTGGGAGAGCACTGAGAGCACTGAGAGCTTTGTGGCAGCTGTTCCATGATACATCAGCCCGGCGGGATGACTTCATTCAAGTCACTAAAACCTCAGCATTTCCCCTCAAATTCTATCTACATAGATGGGTTGAAGACTTGCCAGTGGCAAAACGGGCTATCAGGATATGGCCATCGGCCCAAACCTTCATGACGAGCTACAAGAAGCTTCCCAAAAGCAAAGTACCTACATCTGCGTCATATGCCAGAGTAAAGGAGGCTGCTGCCGACCCCTTATTTGAGGTCAGGCTCCAGTTATTTGCTTTTGTTGCAAGGCAGCTCAAACCCTTCTTGGAGGCTTTCCAAACAGATGCACCCATGGTGCCCTTTTTGGCAAAGGAGCTCCAGGCCACCTTGAGGAGCATACTGTCGTGTTTTATAAAGAGGAAAGTGCTGGAGAACATCCAAACACCAGGCCGAATCCTCAATGATTCACTGAACATGCCCCTCAGGCAGGTTGATGTGGGCTTTGCCACCAAGCATGCAATAACCAAGGCTGCGGAGAAGATATATGGAAATGAACTGCTGGGACAGCAGTTCAAGCAGGTTTGCATCAAGTTCCTTTCCTCAACCACCAAGGAGCTTCTTCAGGAAAGCCCCCTGAGCTATGCTACTGTCAGGCTGATGAGCTCTCTGGATCCAGTGCTCATGGTTACAGACAACCCAGTCTCACACCAAAATGTGTAATAGCTACGTTGGTCCACAGCGGAAAAACGTATTTGTTTCACAATAACGGCTCTAAAATCATGAGGTGCCTATTTGTTTTGCCTATTCTTTTCTATCGGCCTGCGTCCACGTCACGTGACTGTCAAGTTTCTGTCTGCGAAAACAAACTAGATGGCTGATTTATTTTTGTGAGTGGATTATTTTATATCTGCCAAAATAGTAATACATGTGTATTAGGGATTACTTTAACATCTAATTATTAAAAAATGCTGCAGTAAAATCACTTCAAAATCAGCAGAAAGGTTCCTAGGGACATGTTGTAGTTTGTCGAAAACAATTGGATACATTTTTAATGATTTTTTTAATGATTTTATATCTGCCTATATAGTAATACCTGTGTATTGGGGATTACTTTAACATCTAATTATGCAAATTATTATTATTATTATATGATTATTATTATGATTCGATGTATATCTGCCTACATATCAATGCATGCATATTGGGTAAGACATAAGTATGGAAAGAAAAGTAAAGGAAAGCAAAGCAGGAAAGGAAAGTAAAGGAAAATAAGAAAGAGAAAATATGTTCTCGAATCATTCCCGATTCGAGAACACATTTCTGAATTTACGAGATGCACTGGAATGCACCATGAAGTCCCTGTGGGCGCAAAAGCGCGTTACCGTACAACGCAATGTAGATGCGCAATCGCTTTTTAAAGGGTAGATGGCGTGACAGTGCTTCTCCCATGTGCAGATGGCGTGACCGCAGTCGTTAGGCTAGAGGTAGCACCTGCCTACTTTTGAGCTAAGTTCTAACGCAATTATTAACTTTTACGTTATGTATATAAATTGAAACAAAATCTGGGAAGAAAAAAAAAATAATTAGTTTGACTGCAGCTAGTTATTGGGTTTTGTTGGTATTTTGCAATACCAATTGAGAAGGGAATAATCTGCAAAGAAAATTTGAATAACTTGCAATGAAGGAACTAAAACGACTTCCTCAGGGATTTCCCCAAATGTTTGACGAAACAGCCACAAAATACTTTTTTGGACAAATGTTTAATTAATAACATATGTGTGTTTTTGAAATCACATTTTAATTGAACTGGACAGCCAACAGGCTGTACATCTGCATATTTCAGTCATATAGTAATGGAATCCTAGCACTGCTTCTATAAGCCCACTCTGGTGCATGTATTAGATAATGTTATACATGCAGTGCTTAATTTGACACAAACATGAGCAGCACTCCATCGCACAAATGCCAAACGATCAGTAGATTATAGGGCACCGGAAGTAGAAAGTTGTAATCTCTTCACAATCTAGCATGTGGCTTTAGTTTCTGCACGTTCAAATAACAAAATACTCACTTAACATTTTAACTTAGTTCAGTTAAAAGTATTGGTAAAACCTTTGCATTGCATAAAATACTGTCAGTTCTATATAGAGCTTGATGTTACCATGATTACATGACACAATGACACACACATTGTATGTTGTTTACACTCAAACTTTCATTAATTATTAAGGACTATGGACTATTCAACCAGGCCCTACCGTGGCAATCCCTTGCTCATTACTGTTGAATATCAGATGTGGTTATGCAACAGGCAGGTCCTCATCTCATATTGATCTCGATCAGTCCTTGCCATGTAATATCTTGAATATTGATTAAAACCAACATTGTATGTATGAATCCTTGAAAGTACAATCATCTAGTGTTTCTATGAATATAGACACAAATGTACTGTTGCTCAATACAATAAAGTGCCCTTTCTTTGTTGTTTTCATCCTTTCAAGTATTAACTGTTGCCGTTTCAAAAAATAGGCTCTGTAAAATGTTATTGTCTTGGCCTTCGACCCACCCTTATCCTTGGCATGGTGTAGTTTTTAATGAATCTAAGCTGCAGTAAGATATAAAAAACAACTAACTTCCTGCAACAGTCGTAAGAAGGAGGAAGGAAGAGGTGGTTATCACCAAGGTGTTAAGAAACAGCATTCAGAGAAAAAATAAATGTGTCTGCTTCTTTATAGTTAACCGAGCCTATGCAAGAACAAGCTGTTCTCTTGGCCCTGTTGCACAACAGATCTAGACAACAGCCACTGAACCAAAGTTGATGAGTCCATGATTGACCTGAGCTAACCGATATCCACCTTTAACAGCACCAATGTTGCAACACTCCTTTTATAAAATGAATGGGTCCATTCATTGACACTTGTCTTTACCTGGCACTTTGATAATGAAAGAACACATTATTGGATACTCCATTGGCACAATTTGTGGGGGGAGAGGAGAGACATATCCGCTCCACATTTTTAAATGAGGCATTCCAAAATTGGGCAATCGGGCGTGTGATGATTCTGAATGCTGAGTGCATAGCAATATTTCAATAAGTTGCAAGGGTAAGTGTAGGATGGGGTGATTTTTAACTGGAACGCAGCCTTAACATTCACTTCTGAATTAAAATAAAGCGCTCAGTTCCCAGTTGTATGAATGGATGTAAAACGAGACTATAAACTGAACACAAAAGTCACTTTTTCCCCGTTGAGCCGGTGCATCTCTACCGATGCACCGGTGGGTCTAAGCAATACAAAATCCAAAGCTCGATCCTAAATTCATCACAGTGCTCATAACCAGGAAATGAAACATTCAAGAACTTCAACTGGTCACAGGGGAACTGCTGAAAACTGTATGTCAAAGTTCAAACCACAGACACCATGGCCTAAAATCTACTTGTAAAATGACCATGTAGTAGCCTAAGTACTGTATGTAATATAACAATATTTGTTTCCGTTGGTCCCCTCCACTTGTCACACCGAATTTGCATCACTGGATTACTCCAAAAAAAATGAAAACACTGTATTCTGTTATAAAGGTGCTTTAATGTAGTGAAAGTGAGAACGTGAAGTTAAGATTACACAAAATGTACAAAGAGATTGAATGATTGAACTGCGCACAGTCCTCAGCATCTCCTGGATTTACTACATGACAAAGAACAACAAATAGCATAGTAGAAAAGTGAAAGTGAACATTTAACCCTATTAACAAAAGTGGTGTTTATTTACATAGCTTTTCAGTGACAGACTATCAACCTCCATTCACCTTTCTCTCCCTTAAATTTAGTTGTACCCTAAATGGTACTACAGCGAACGTCCAACCTTTTAAACGGTTGCACATATGTGGAATACATTCCAGGTAAAAGAGGAAGTGGACAAAGGGGGGAAAAGGGAGAAGAAAATAGTTCACAACATGGGTCGTCAAATGTAGGACTCCTTGGCGTAGGGATACTCTTCAGACGCGGCCTGGCCGCCCCTCAGCGCCGCCGCCGCCAGGCGGGCACGGGACGCCGACTCCGACGTGGCCCTCTGGCGGAAGGGCCGTCGGCGCTCCGCCGCCTCGCCCCGGACCTCTTCCGCCACCGGGGCCGAGCAGAAGAGGTCCGCGTACTGGCTGACCGGGCGGCCGGACAGGAAGTCGTCGCTCATGGAGGCCGGGCGTCGCGGCGGCCTCCGGACGCGCTCCCTCTGGGCGTCCTGCACCGTCAGCGGGTGGTGGTGCGGAGCGGCGCTCTGCACCGCCTGCTCGTAGGACGGGGGTCTGCACGGCAGCCGGAAGACCTCGATGGCCGACAGGGGGCGTGGCCTGTCCTTTTGGAGCGTCCCGCGGGCGGAGGCCGTGTCCCCCGGGGCCTCGTGGGCCGCCTTCAGGCTGCCCTTGCGGAAGGAGAGGCCGCCCGCTCTCTTGAGCGTCTTCCCGGAGGCCTTCCCGCCCAGCTTCATGGACTGAGTCCGGCGCCTTCCCTCTGAATCCGGGAGCGGGCCGCCGTCCGTCCTGGGTGTCGCGCCCCAGCGGGGCTGACGGATCGAAGACCACTTGCGCTGGCACGCGGGGGATGCCGGCGGGGAACCGCTGAAAACCGAGCCCTCCGATTGGTTTGAGGCGGCGCTCTCCAGGGAGCAGGTGGAGGAGTGCAACCCTCTCCACGAGGGGGCCACACCTCCCGCCGGGGCGTAGGCCACCGAGTCGTCCGAGATCTGCTTCTTCAGCGGCTGCTGCTCGTAGCGGCCCCCGCTCTCTAGGGAGCAGTCGTCTTGGCTCCTGGCGAGGCAGCTCAGACCGGCCCGGGGGGCCGCCTCCCCGGGGGGGATCAGGGCTTTAAGGATGGGCTCGGAGCGGCGGCGGTCGAAGGTGGGCTTGGTAAAGGCCCCGGACGCGCGGGACGGGACGGCGGAAGCGTCGGCGGCGGCGCCGGTGGACGAGCAAGGCAGCGATCGGGAGGACCCGGCCACGGAGCGAGGGCCCTCGGACGGGTCGGCCTCTGCGTCGGGGTCGGCGCTGTCGTACGCAGAGTCCTGCAGCTGAGAGCTCAGGGCGTCTGTGGAAGGACGAGGGAGCCGGGTCAGGATTGAGGTTCATGTGGTTTAGTTGTTGTTATACGGCCCCGTTTGGGTCATTTCTATCAAAATGGGTGGGGGGTTAAACGGCGACTAGAATGTGTGGTGATATCTCATCAACGCACCAGAGTTGTCCTCTTCGGCGTCCCCTGGAAGGTGGAGAACATTCTCTCCCAGCAACTCGCAGCTATGCTCAATGAGGTACTGCGTGAGCTGCGTCACCTGCAGGGCACAACAAGAGGGTTAGCATCTTCCAAAAAGAGGACGGCTGTGACGCAAGATGCTCAGGAAACGGCCGACAATTGATACAAAATATTTCTGTCGCCAAAATAAAGTCAAACAATGAAACACCGAGAGCTGCAAGATGCAGCGCGGTGCTCACCAAGTCTTCCATCCGCATTTCGCAGAATGCCAAGGCAATATTTAACATGTGTCAAAACTCGTGATTGTGAAACCACTTTGAGGTTTCTGTCTGCGCTTCGACCACAAAACTCGGAGGGGAGGGGACGACCTGGGGCCGCAGAGAGCGTGTGCGTTTGATCCTTTTTATTTTGTACCTTTTCGAGCTTTTCTTTCTGCTCCTCGAGAGGGGCGGCGTTCAGCTGCAGCAGCGTGGGCCCGATGCACACGGCCAGGTTGTGGGCGTCCATCTTGTTGATGTCGGAGCGCTCCAGGATGTGATGCAGAATGCTGAGCAGCTGCTGCAGGAGCAGCCGGTTGTGCACAGGGAGCTCGCCCAGAACACTGGAGGGGAGAGGGAGGGAAGGGTGGTGGGGGGGGGTGAGGAGAAGCTTCAGTTTGGCTCCTCTTTGTGTGTGTTTATTGTGTGTATTCAGACGGAGGACGGTTCAAAAGCAGAAGTGTGTGGTGTGGAAATGCCAACGCAGTCAGCCAATGTTACTTCCTGCTTTTTTGTACACTTTCCCACCCATTCACACAAACATTCAGCAAGCCGCAACTTCCACCATGCGAGAGGCCAGTGGCTTCGCAGCACGTTCATCTCCGTCAATCATTTAGGTTGGTCAGAGTGACTTGCCCAACAACAGCGCCCTTTAGTGTGTACCTCTTCATTTGCGAAGACCTCTGTTGATCTTCGTCCGCATCCAGAGCCTTCACCCAGGGGACGTACAGTTCAGAAACCAGCAGGCTTCCCGGCAGCTCCTTCAGATAACACTGTGGTGGTGGGAAAAGGAAAAGGTCAAGCCAGTGGATTTAGCAAGCCCACATTCTACGTATTGACAAAACAATCAAAGCGCTGATACCATTTGTAGTGTCTGATGACATGGATATTGAATACCACAAATGCTTGGGCTTTCCCTGCTGCACAGGGAATGCCTTGCGGCAGTACGGTGTAGCCAGATGTTAACCGAGGAGAAACAGAACACAGAAGCCGGTGCGTGTACCTTGAGCAGCGATGCGAGGAGCAACACGGGCAGCTCGTCCATGTCCACCTCCAGGCCCGCATCCAGCCGCTCGCGGTGCTCCTTCACGACCTTGGTGCTGCCTGGCTTGCGGAACACCCCTTCCGTGGACGGGCCCTTCTTCCACAGCAGCACCAGCATGTCCTGGAGGAGACAAATGAATGCACGTCAGAGTGTGCATGTGTGTGTGTGTGTGTGTGTGTGTGTGTGTGTGTGTGTGTGTGTCTCTGTGTCTCTTAGAGCACGGCATGACAAGCTTGCAGAACACACTTTGGATAGGTTTGATCATTTTTTTTACTGAAAAATAGGACAGGTGCAGAGACAACATGGCGGCTGTATGTATGTGTTTCTGTGATGGCTAATTATCATCCATGCCTGTCGAGAAATTCAAGGAGCAAAAGGTCACCCGGAGCGCCAGCGAGTACATGATCGCGGTTCAGCTCATTAGGGGATCCCCCATGCACAGCAGTCACATCATTATTAGCTCCATGGATGGGGATGGTGTGGCTGGGGATGGATCATGGGGTGGGAGCGGAGGAACCCACCCACTCTATTATAGCCACTATCCACCCTCCAGAAATAGAGCCTGCTCGATTGTCTTTTCTGTTCTACGCCAATCTGAGGGTTCTGTGCTCTGACTGTAGGTGTCTAGAACTAGATACATTTACATGTATCACCTAGGAGACTGGTTCAAACACATCCCTGATATTTGACTAAAAACAGTTACAGTAACAACAAATTACTGGAAGAAACTACTGGAAAAACAATGTGTGTATGCGTACAGAGAACAGAGAACATGTGACTCACGGTGAGTGGCTTGGGAAGAGAGCAGCTGTCTGGGCATATCTTGCACAGGGGCTGTCCAAAAAGCTGGGCCCCAGAGTCTAACTCGGGTCTGGCCAAACCCTTCATCACCCTGCGTATAAGGTTCCATTTGCCGCCATTTTCTGAAAGGAAAATAAATGGTTTGATAAGTAATTTATAGTTCCGTTGTTTGTGTGGTGGATACCTATATCTACTGTATATCGGTCATTCTGTCTGGTTTGTATATCTGCGTTCGCTCAACATTCAGAAACCACTGTGTGTGCGCGTGTGTGTGTGTGTGTGTGTGTGTGTGTGTGTGTGTGTGTGTGTGTGTGTGTGTGTGTGCGTGGCTGCAAAAGGCGTCAGTGGGTTAACGTTGCAAGTCAACTGCAAGATAATAAAGATTCCAATATCTAGAGTGTGAATCAGAGATAAGTAGCCCGCAGAGAGTGAAAAATAGCTATGGAAACAAGCACACCTCGTTCCTTAATCAGCAGCAGTGTGTTATCTTTTCAGACTTCCTGCGGCCCGCAGCCATAGGAAGTAATGTCACCTTGATAATATCGGCTCTAGCTCTTTTAATGAAAGAAGGTGGAAGGGGGGTAAATGTCATTGATATCGGCAAGCATCCTTTCAAGCTCACCGATTGGCTGGGTCAATCTGTCTTCCTGGATAGAGGGCGGCTTGACCGGGCCGGGGAGTTTGACATCAGCCTAGAAACAGAAACAGGGAAACAAAATAAGGGGATGTTGTGGTGATGAACATGTGAGAGGAACATGTGTTGGCACACACACACACCCACACACACACACACATTAATCATAGTAACTACATCTCCATGTCCAAGGAGGTGAATGCAAAAGGAATAGAGCATGAAGGGAAGCCAAACCCTTCACAGCCCTCTCCTTGTAGACACACATGAACTCATGACTGGTTAAAGCAACCAAGTAGTCCAGGTCCAAATACACCTGCTAGCTTCTATTGTGATCCAAGCCTCTTCAACCAACTTGACTGAAAAGGAAAACCACCCGCCCAGTAACATTTTTTTTGGTGGGGGGGTTTTGCAACCTAGATGCAAGTGTGGCTTGGTATTCCTCCAAAATAAAGCTTAGCGAATGTTGTTGTGTTTTTTGTTGAACTTACTTCAGATTGAAACTCAATAAAAGGTTCCATGCCAACTCCTGTTAGAGTTTTATTCTGGAAAAAGAAAGCAGAGAGAGAAAGATTGACACAGTGATTCTATTGCGTGACTCCGTCCTCCATCCTTCCCATTAACCAACAATGTGACATATCAACAATCTGGAACGAGAGGGCGAGGGACTCACGGTGATGTTTCCACTCAGCACCTTCATGAGTGCGTGTGGTGTTGGCGTGGTAACGCCCGACGTGGCTCTGGCCTCAATAATCTTCCTGCAATTCAAGACAATGAAATTGAATCCCACTTTTTACATTCATCACACAATGGTTTGAATCAGAGCAGATTCTCCATTTGCTACGTGCAGTGTCTGTGTATACTTTTTTTTACGTTAAATAAGTTGGTAAATATACCCCAACTACTTCTGGGCATTGATAGAATCCAAATTTGGTAAAAAGTACAAAGTACTCGCAGTACAACAGTACAACTTACATAAAATAATGAGTTATATAACATTCTATATTAAACCTAGTGGTAATGAAAACATAAAACATTATTATTCTTAAATGAGGTTGAAATGCGTTGACTGCCGGTTCTAAACGTTTGAGTTGTACAGCTTTTAAACAGAAGTCGTAACATCTCCATGACGGCCCTCCTCTGTGTCTGTGTCCCATGTCATTCCAACAGCTGTGGTACCTGAGCAGGGTGTTCAGCCAATGCTCTTTCACTCCAGGCGAGCTGCAGGAGAGACCAACAGCATGAGGGGTTTGATCTGTGATGAGTTAATCCACGGAGAGAACGAGAGAGAGACACCGAGACGGAGACAGAGAGAGAGAGCGAGAGCGAGAGCTGACCGACTCCCAGTGGCTGCTTGACTCATCTGACTTTTGGGGCGCCGTCGGGCCCCTTTTCAAATCTCTGACGGAAGCTGTGATAAGCGTCATGGTGCTCAAGCCCACACAAGGTTCGAACCCGCCCTGCCATTACATCAGATACCTTCCACTTCCTCTTGCCCGTGCTACAATGTGCCTCATGCGTCGACAACAAAAAGTGAAACGTTCCATCGCCACGGAAACACCGGCATGACACGGTTGCACACTTTAAAGTTCCATCCCCTGAGACCTCAGAGGAGAGAGTGGCTTCAGCTGTAGCTTGTGTAATAGTGTGTCCCCCACTCCACACACACACACACACACACACACACACACACACACACACACACACACACACACACACACACACACACA
>JAOPJO010000097.1:15301781-15319820 GCA_027123675.1 Molva macrophthalma
ATGTCCATCCCTTTATGACCACAGTGTACCCATCTTCTGATAACGCGCCATGTCATAAAGCGCGAATCATCTCAGACCTCAACACTGAGTGCAACCCCAGGTACGATGAGGTCACTCCTCAAGGCCAGTCCGTGACCTGAGTGAGGCGGTCCACCTGCCTCTGTAGTGCACTGGCATCTCAACAGAGCAGCCAAGGCCACGCAAAACAAAACGCTGCGGCAGGTGAGTAAATAGGAGGCGCCACTTCCCCAGTGAAGCACTGCAAAGCTGTGTCCTTGCACTAGATCTCTTATTGGCTGGTCCAGAGTCATGTGACCTGTAATCCAGGGGCGAGTTGCCAGGCGGGATGTTATTCCTCAGTGTGATGCCCACCTTGCCCCTGGAATGCCAACAGGCCTGGTCTCCTCACACCCATATGAAATATTTCACACACAAAGATGAAGATACACAAGCATAGGTCTGCAGTCATCAAGTGAAATAAAAGCCTGATATTACTAGTAGAATAATAATGCTGATTAATGCTATTGATGACTGTATTTCCTAATTAAATCTCATTGTATCGTACTTTGCAGAAATGACAGGCTATGATAAAATAGCCTGTCTATAATCACTATGTCAAGTGTTTAGTGGCATGTATGACAGATCAGGTTTTTTTTTCAATTCACCGCACAGAAAGATCTTGCTCACCCGTCTCGCTCTTCGCAGTCAACATGACAGGATTAGGGAAAGAACAATGACCAAGGATACAGAGAACAGAGGAGAGGTGTCAGTGGGCGGCAGATGGAAAAGGAAAAAAAGATGTAGGAAAAAGGATCCCATCATCCCAGAGAGATTAATCCCAAAGTGGTGGTGAGAGGGAAAGTGGGGCTGATCGCAGAGGAAGTGGAAATGGGATGGAGGGAGCGGAGGAGCGGTACATGGAGGGCCCCTGCTAAGTGACAAACGTTGTGACAGAGCGATATGGGGGCCTTCTGATCAGCGGGCTGTAGCGCTGCGTGGGGTCAGTTCGCCGTTAACACCAGTAGCACATAGCAACGCAACATAGCAACACCCGAGCCGAGGTATCTGTGGGGTGCTGGGTATCATCTTGTGATTAATCGTAGCGAGAGAGAGAGATAGAGGGAGAGGGAGAGAGAGACCAGGAACCAAAGGCGAGTTAGTTGAGGTAAATAAAAAGGACTTTATAGTTCAGGCACGCTTTGCTTTTACCGTCTCCCCTCCCTTTGGCTCCTTGTATATAAAATAGATAAATAAAGACCTGCTACTTTCAAAATAAGGTTGGAAATGTACAGGGTATGCTGCCACTAATGAAGGCGGGCACATTGATAGGGAACCTGGTTGGACTCACTAAACAATGGGGATGATCAAAGCAGTCCTCAATGCTGCCTCTTAATTGACTGCACTTTAGCCACTCGCCTCTTCATTACCATGTGATGCCAAGCCTGGCGCAGCCAAGCGGGACTATTAGGAAGACAGCTGTCTCTCTGTCACCGGGGCTGTTCTACCTTCATTCAGAGCCTTGTCTGGAGAACCTTCCCACTGAACCTTTATCAACCAGGAACGTGGGCTGGCCATAAAAGAGTTGTAAGTGTTTTAGAATGTAGTGACATCCAGCGGAACGAACTTGGCAGAAATGGAATATAATATTCATAATGAAGGTTTAATTAGTGTATAATCCCATGACAATAAGAATCGTTGTGTTTTCGTTACCTCAGAATGAGCCCTTTGTATCTACATATGGAGCGGGTCCCGTTCCACGGAGCGCGCCATCTTTCAACCGTAGCCCAGAAGGGACAAACGGCTCTAGACGGAACGCTTTAAAAAATTTATTTTGGGCTAAGAGTTGTAGGGAGGAGGGGGGCGTGTTATCATCATGGCTACAACCCATTTGTGAATCTTTTTTAGTACCGTTTCTGTGTAGGAGCGTTATTATATAACACTGTGCCATTATACTATAAGTGTCTGAGAAGCTTAACCCACTCTTGGACGCGGACATCAAAATCAACCACTGGCCAGACAGAGCTCCGGACATCCACACACACCGTGGCGTTATGTATAAGGGGCTTAGGAGCTTAACACTATTGGACGTGCCTCATAAACAGTGAAGACGACGATGAACCAAAGTATGTGATGTACTTAGAGCAGTGGTTCTCAACTGGTCTGGCCTTGGGACCCACATTTTCCCATGGTCATCGCGACCCACTTTTCTACAATTCAAACCAAGCAAATTCATTTCTCAAAAATGGGCTAGTAAACACACATACACAATGTCATCATGACCTTTTTTAAACATTAATAAACAAATATTTTCGTCCCTGCATTCAAAGCACATTACTCTAGCAATAAAAAAATTGAAGTAGAAGTAAAAAAGAAAAAGGTAGTGTGTGGACCGCGACCCATTCAGAACAAGTTTGTGACCTACCAGTTGAGAAACACTGACTTAGAGGATTCGATAATAATGAATTCCACACACTTTTGAATCCAAGTGTAAAATAGTGTAGCGAATGGCAGTTTGTGGATGAGGGGGATTATGATAAGTGGGTGTGCATTCTTTAATATAGTATAGTATATCACTTTCGTAGAAAGTTGGTATCCAAAACGAAACTGTGCGATACAACTGCAGACCTTCATGGTATCAAAAGCAAGGAAAGATATGATACTTGCACTCACGTACCACAGTGCAAGAAACATCCCCTTGTAGTACCGACTGCTATCGAGATTAATGATCAATGCATACAACAGACAGCGATATTCTAGGTCTATGAATGTAGTTTACCACTATGGATGCAATAAGAGGAGTGTGTTGAGAAACGTCAATGGACTATTAAGTAGACCTATCTCTGCCATGTCCTACACCATGTACTGTGACCATGGTGACTATGACAAAGATACCTGATTGTGATAGAATAAATCAGTTTAACCAGTTTGTTTCAAAATGGAAATACCTACTGACCCCTTCCACAATACAGGCCAGTTCAAGCCACCATAGCCGTTGGAAGGGAGGGGTAAGGGGTATTAAATTGGTTGCAATATGCAACCTCACCGCTTGTTGGAAAAATGTAATTTTGCTAAATAAATATGAATCACACACACACACACACACAATTATTTTGCCAATTAAAGTCTTGAACCTCAAATTATTTTAAGAAGAAATGTGTGCATCAGTATCCTCCTGCCTCCCCACAGAATGCGTGTCAGAAGAGCATCTCACGTGCCTCCCTCGTTAGATGAGCAGAGGCTTCTTTTACTACATGTGATGGGGTTTTACTGCCATTAAATATTCAACATGTCCATCAGCAGCAACCTCCATAACCTGATTACAAGATGCCCCAACTAATCGATACTTATATTGACAAGCTAGAATCACAAGTCATTTATACCATGTCAATTATACAACTAAACAATCCCAAAGAATCATATACACCATTACGTCATATATATGAGCAATACTGAACTGCATTGTTTTAGCCGACGTAGGATTATTTCACACACACTGAAAATATTTTACTGAAAGAATATAATTTCTATCCGATCAAGTGCAGGGTAACTAGGGATGGGTGCTGAAACCAGTATTAAAGCGGCCTCAGGGATGAATTATTACAGATCCATATGATCGTAAACATAGTAATCTATGCCATTTCATCACTGTTACTGAAAGAAGTCCCCAATTTAGAGAAAAAAGGGGTGAAATCCTCCACTTCCACTGTGGGCAGTGGTTGACTGCGGTGTCTGCGAGAAAGTTGGGCCTTTTGGACACATATAGTATAACGCTACGGTGTGTGTGGATGGTGAAGCTCCGTCTGAGCAGCGATGCATGTAATGTCCGCGTCCAAGTGAGGGTTAGGCTTCCTGGACACCTATAGTACGCTACCGCGATATACAACATCTCTTATTATAACGCTCATAACAGTTACACAACGACTGTACTAAAAAAGTACCATAAAGTTGGCGTCAACCCCATGGTCATAACACGCCCCCCTCTTTCCTAAAACTCTCAGCTCAAAACCCTTTTTTTTAAAAAAAAAAAAATCACATAGTGTTCGAATTCCAGCTGAAACAGTGGGCTCACTGGCTCTTTAAAGTACCATATCCATAAGAGTACTATTCACCTCTTCGTCCCGAAGTTCCCTGGCACCCGGCACTTTTTCTAGTTACAACCAAAGATTATGTATTACCGTTGTTGTTTTTGTCCTCAAAATTGCGTTTGATCGCATAAAACCACCATAAACTGGCAATCTAGTGTCTGGGCACCGTTTTGCAACTAAACACGGTGTTTATAAATCCATTTTTAGTAGCCAAGAGAGGGTTTTAGAGGAAATAGGTAAATTGCCCTCAATCCGAACACATGTCCTTCTTCAACATCTGGTGGCGTATGGTGCCATTGTGATTGTTTGGCTTGGTGTCACTTAATTCTATTCGCCTTTCAATAGAGGGGTCAAATTGGATTCATTTTATTTGGAGATTTTGCCTAAATCCACCTCTACTAAAACCTCTATCTTGCTGGAATTCACTTTATTGACACCAAATATTGAACCAGGTACTTAGATGTTGTGCTATGGCCCTATAGTACTATAGGGCTACCAACTGATAATGCACTAGGTGGTATTCACTCTAAAACATGAAAAAATAAAGTCTTCCACTTATGCTGTGTTCTAGCTTTATTCACTCTAACCACACTAACTAGTATCCACATTGATTATTTCACTTGCACAACAATCTCACAGGTGTTATCTTTCTTTTGGTTCCAAGATTTACTTTGGGTATTTTCAGAAAATAATTCAGAAATAGGCCTAGTGAAGAAGAGGTTAAAGTACCGGATCAATAAGAGTACCAATAAAGTACCGGATCGATATGAGTACCATTAAAGTACCGGATCGATAAGCAGTATCGTTCAGAGTAGTAGTATCGTTAAAAATCTCAATGACAGCCATCCCTTAGGTTAACACACTATTTTCTGATGGAATTAACAGTTAATGACAAAGATAAGTGTTCAATAGTTATATATAAATAGATTATATCATTGGGTCACATTTCTGTTGGTTATAATTACATTCAACAAATCAACAAACAAATCTCACAAAATATTGTCCTTGTTCTGGTTCTTTCCTAGAGCCGGCAGACAGCGACATGCTAATATACATTATGATACTATGCATACAGAAGGATGTATAGAGAAATAAGACAAGCTGCAGGTGATGACAGAGATTAATTCCTTCAGCCCAGAGGTAATCTGAGGTCCCCTTGACTCATCTGAGCACAGGCACATTCTAATCACCCTGGAAGGCAAGCTTCAATACACACACTCAAATCATCGCAACAATGGCTACAGCAGTAACATTGTATCGTGGAGGCCATGATTTCTAATCATTTCTGGGGCCATAAGAAGGGCACAAATTGCTCTGTTTGGACACCCGCTATACTAAAACATACCCTGGCCTCACGGTCATAACACGAGTGTGGACTGCTGCTTAAAGACTTGTAATTGCTAAACCCACTATACATGTCTCACAGGGATGTGCAGAGAACAGATGCCCTTTACTGACACATGTGTAACATAAGTTAAAATCAGCCACACACACATATCATGAATTGTTACAATGTTTGTGATGATATTTTGAGTGGTGTGGCACATAACATACCACTGAGGTAAATCATGACATCAAACATTAGGGTACTCACCATACTAGTGATCTCTGGGTAGGCGGACTCGACCAGCACACCCCTGTTGGTGGAGACATATTCCACCAGTTCGTTGAGGGTGGCCCTCTTGATCTCTTTGCTCTTCAGGTCTATGACGGAATCCATGAAGTCAAAGAGCATGCAGCACTGCTGAAGCTTCTGGGTGAACAGCTCTTGCTGCTCAGTGGATGGAACATCTGGAAGCAAAGAGAGACCACCAACAGACTGAGGTCACCTGGGGTGTCAACAACAGAGATACATTGATAGTAGGGGTAATGACTAGTCCAAGGCCAGGCTAACACAGAATACTGTGGCAATATTCCACGAAGACGGCGTCTTCAGGTTAAGTGACGACGGTGCAATGATTGATATTCGTTGACCAACTCTGTGATGATATTTTCTACATTGTAACATCCCTATGCTTGATGTTTCTGATTATTTTTATTTATTTAACCAGGATACGATTTGAGATTTCTCTTTTCCAAAAGTGTCCCGGCCAAGATGGTCAGCAGAAGTTCAGTACATCATGTAACAGACAGACCATATCAAGCAATATTCAAAAAGAAAAATACAAAAGACAAATAATAACAAACATGAGCTCTCAGTACAATAGTGCAGAACGGTACCATGTGTTAGAACGGTAAGAAAACATTTGCAAGTCAAGGAATCTGCTGCAATATCTTTCCTAAAGATTCAAAGACACCAAGCAAGACAAGATCATTCACCTTAATATTACTTTGTAGGGCAGGGCAAGATGAAGGTTTTGGAAAACGATTTTAACAAATGTATTCCTACAGTGGCTTGTCTTCTACAGGGGTTTGACTTTAAACCTTTACAGACAACTTTTGTCTAAAGACATTGTGTCTGGACAGGACGTTTTAGATTATCTTGCCACTTGGCTGCGGGAAAGTTTAGTTTGTGTTGGCGCTTCGGATGGCATATTTTATTAGCCCTCAAATACAAATCGACTGCAGCGGCCCTACGGAGACAGCGCTGTAGTCGTGTACCCGGGGAAACCCCCTTGGCATCGTCGCTATGGCCCACAGGTCCCGTTAGCTCGTCAAAAGCCAGAGCGTAGTCTGGTTTCACGTCTGAGTTATTGCCTAGTAGTATTTTTTTACTTTTTGAAAGATCGAAGTCCTGACAGCATAATCGACAAACATAACCTATTTGACCGTTTTTTTTTGTTTTTTCTTCCAATCGATGGTCAGCTCACGTTTGTTGTGGTTGTGCCTGGTTGTTTCCAGTAGAGACAAACGTGTGCCTACAGATCCTCCAGGAACATATTAGGTCCAAACTAATTTGAAGCAAAGAAGTGAAATAAGAGAAGTGAAATGAGAGGTCATCAAATAAAAGTGTTTCTAAATAATCCTGTCATAATCATTATCATAAATTAATTGCAATTCATCCATCATACAATTTCATTGTTTTACAGAGAGAACCCATTTTTAAACATCATTGTTTCCATTTGTTTTTCTCTCACAGCCCCCATTAAGTTTGCTGGGTGCCTCATACTGAAACCTCTGTTGGAGGGCATTCCAGACAGAAGGTGCGGTCTGCACAAAGCGACAGCTAAATAAGTCCTCGGAACTTAGTCCTCGGAGGTAAATAACTGCCATCTTTCCAGACAATAAGTTTGCATTGATACAATAGGGGGGAGGAGACCCAGAACGGCTTTATATATTTAGAAAAGGTGTACCAACCATTCATCTAAAGATTAGTGTTTATGGAAAGCAGGAAGAGGCCTATACACGGATAAAGAAGCTCTTTATAGGAATTAGCATTGGCAGAAGTGTACAAGATATTCCAGCATCCCAAGTTTACAAAGCAACACGTCTAAACAAGTGGGAAAGTTTTATGGTTGTCGTCAATTGCTTCATGTTATCCTATGAATAATAAAAAGCCTGCGTAATTATACGTTTCTTAAACAGTGCAAAGCACATATTTTCACATAAAATTATAACATGGTTTTATCACAGAAACACTGCCCAGTGGTGTTGGGCTTCAACTAACATTTGAGGCCTTTCATGGCTGAATAAGCGAGTGTTCATTCAGCAATATTAAGAGATGTCAAACTTGACCCAAGCACTTTAAGAAGCACATGGCAGCGGGCCAGAAATACAACGACACATTGTAAAACCCTGCTCTGTTCAGGCTCGGTGCCTCCCTGCAGCTGTGGCCATAGGCTCGGGGGGAGGTGGTCTGTTCTACCACAGCAGGAGTTCATAGAAAACCAAGCCATGAAGCCCTCAATAACCGAACACTGAAAGGGTTCAGAGGTGTTGCAAATGGAGATGCCCTCCAGGAACCACTCCTACAGAGTGTGGGGAATAGAGACTCAAGACTTACTAACATACACAAGGAGAAATCTGCCATTGAGATGCATCCGGCCTGGGGTGCTTCTATATTAACTACAAGATCAATACTAATATTGATAGATCCATTTTGTGTGAAATAAGAGGATCTTCAATGTTTTCAATCTGAGTAATAAGTTCACACACACACACACACACACACACCTACACACTCTTAATGCACACACACACACACACACCCACACACCCACGTAAAACATGGCAGAGGTATCATAATAATGAAGAATAGGCATGCTGAGTTGCAGATTCTTCTTAACATTGAGAGGGGACACATGTCTCTTATGTAACAAGGCATTGCAGCGCAGCATTGGGGAGCACAGGACATGCAGGTGCTGCCAAAAAAACACCAGGCCAGTTTCACAGATAATGAAGCAATGTTCCAATAGCGTTGAAGGCTGACAAAAGTACTGACGCAACTGGACCCTACCGGCTCAGACTATCCGCTGCTGCGGGAAGTCAATATTAAGCGTTGAAATAGATCCAGTCTGGTTGCTATAGTCAGCACTCTCCAAGAGTATCTGTCCAAAACTGATGCAGCCTAGGGCAGTGTTGATCAGAAACGGCCAGCAAGCTGTATATCAACAGGAAGAGCATGATCCAGTTTGCTGATCCCTAACCATGGTTGTTGGTTACATGAGGGCATATTTTGCATTCCTTCCCTGTGTGCACAAGAAAAAGAAAAAAAAGGAAGAAAAGGCTGGCTTCAAAAGCGTCATTGCTTTTGGGCAGGTGTGATCTAAATCCTGTACATGACGGACAGCTGGTTGGAATCCAGGCCATCAAGGAAGTGTTTGACTTGAGCCTGCACAAGGCATTTAGAACAGGAAGACATTTTTTGTAGGCCTCTACGGTATAATAACAATGGGTTAAGCACTCCTGTCTGCATACAAAAAAAAAAAAAGCATGTGGAATGGTGCTCAGTTTAATAGTCATCAGCAATGCAGTATTTCTGCCACATGCCATGGAATGGAATCTGTAATGGAACCAAAGAATCAATGTAATCTTGAACTCATGGGCAGATCCTACAGAGATGCCCCTTCTATAGGGATCATGGATCCCAGTGCCAATATCGTTTTACACTGAAGGTAATACCAGCCCCACAACTCAATAGTTACACCTGAAACCAACTTGAAATAAAACTCAAAAAAGGTATTCCCATCCATTTTAACACTGTCATCTTCTTTCTCCCACACAGACACAGAATCATAGAGCGACAGACACGTTATGGAGTTGGAATGAATGTTGGATGTATGCAAGCCAATGTTGTGGTGAGGGGATATGACCGCATCTATGGTGAGGACGTCTGCAATTACATTTCCATTCAATTGGTAATGGTTTATTTTGTGCGTTTACTTTGCAAGCTGCAGGGCCGGCAAAGAAACACAACATGATGTAGTTGGCAGGAAAATATGCATTAACCAAATACTAGTAGTTATACAGAAACACAATTTGTACTGCAAATTGTATCCTGGTGTTTGCAGAAAACTACCAGGAAGGCCAGAGTTGCAATGTGCACATGGAAAATAGTTATAGAGGTAGAAACAACGTTGCTGCACTGTGTTCCTCTGTACCATGCACAATGTACAACAAACATATTTGTATTATGCATTGGCCCTCCTACGTTTACCATGTGTAGTGCACTTGCAGTGCCCAGCAACATTAAGTGGAAGAGTAGCCAACCAAAACTAGACCAAAACAAGTGAAATGGAGGATATGCTGGCCAGATGACCTATAAGCCTGCATGTAGCTCTAGCAGTATTATCTTAATACAGCAACAGTAGCCGGTTTTAAAATGGTACAGGTTTTATTTTCATCACAGATAGGTCTTTTTCATTATGATTTACAACTCCCTGATGCATTGACCTATAAAACAGTTAAGCATTGGCAAACAGTTGTGAAACTATTGACACCTACTATTCCACTCAATTTGTTTCTATTAGCAAAATGAATAAATTGCATTGAAACAAACATTGTGTACACAAACGTTATGCATTTGTCAATTGAACTAACTGCACTATTTCAATTATTCTACAGAGATATTCTGGTCACATAACAGTCCACATTTTACACAGCGCCCCTCCCTCTTCAACACCTCAAGGACAAAAACAGTTCTTGATAAGGCAGTGAAATTTCGGTCTAGGATGGGGTTGAAATGGTGCAAGTTTTAATAAGCAGTGAGGAAGTTAAAATATGCTGAACCTCAGCTACTGCCAAAAAGTAAGTTGGTGTTTCACAGTCACACCGGATCCATGTTTCAACCTTTTGCAAAGAGAAACCCATTTACAGAGGCACTATCCTGATACCAGGAGGCAATTTTCTTTTGTGCTTACGTTAGTGAGCTTCCCATTAAATAGACCAAGAGAAATGTAAACACGGTCAAACAAAACAGTAACACTGGAAACATTGATTTGGTTATTTTGACACAACGCCGGAGACAAGGTGACCCAAAATTTAAAGCAGATCTGGATTACTTGAACAGAGACAAGATTAGTAACGTCACATCTTTGGCCATCCTGAGTTCAATCACGCCAACAGATCATGACAATTAATGTCCTTTATTCTGCAATCTAAAGTATCGACTGCATTCATTCTGCTTGCATTTCCCAGAAAACTGAAACTACGGGAAGTAGCAGTCAACTGGAATCCTAAAGTACCAGGACATGTGCAGGCGACATGCATGACTGACAAGTAGAAAAAGTGAGTGACAGCCTACTGTAGGCTAAATGTGACTGTTAATGCATGACAGCAGCAATGCCACGTAGGCTACATCACTTTGCTGGAGCTGCTAAACTGGTTTGGCATGAGACTGCAGTTCACACACTGCTGTTTACACTCCATGTATGTCACAACAGAAGTTAAAACAGCTTTTGACAGCCCAAATGTAACCAATCAATACACACAAGACGTTTAGCAAAAACAACAAATGTCCTCAAACGGTGACCACAGCATGGTTTAAAACACTGCGCATTACAACACATACTCTGTCTGCTAGTCTGATACGATGTGCGCGATGTGATAAGTATGAGGCAAAGTCTTTATCCCTTCTAGTTTCTGATAAACATCCAGTGCAACGCCGTAAACAGTAACCATCAGGGTCCATTTGGACAAGCTACAAACATACAAGTACCATGGCAGGGAGCCACAGCTTCCTACCTCTGTCCCACCACAATCAAGATGAGAAAGGGGGGAAAAGAGGAAGAGGATCAAAGGAAGGACACCCATCAACTCTGCGTGTGAAACCGGAGCATGGGTTAAAAGTCTCTGAGAAAGACAAATGTCAGATGATATGGTCAAGAGAGGTCAGGCAGAGGGTTGAACAACTTCAGTCTTCCTGTCAACCATAATGCCACTCTCTGCCTACTATTAAATACAAATACACATTCATGATCTGCAACAGAAAATCAGCAGAAGGTTTTAATTTGTGAATCTATGTGCAGTAAATAATGTGGCTAATTGGTTATCAAAATAATAATCCATGAAATAATTTCTAGATACATAATTATGGCCCTATGATTTCTGCGATGCGGAAATCTTGGACGGAATCGCGAAATTTGGTACTAAATGTAATCAACTGTAAAACGTGGAATATTGCAGAATTTGCAAAATGTTCCATAATTTGGCTGAAATTGCTAAAGAAATAATAATCAAAAGTAGGCCTGATTATTGTAGCAACCTAAATTATTTAATAATTGTAAAATTACAGACGAGTAGGCATAAATACATAATTCTGTTTTCAATCGGGGTGTTTTGAGAGGGGGGCGGATCACATCGTCACCTCACAACTTGTCACTATTTTGAGAAACATGTCAAAGAGGCCGTCTAAGACGTCCCCTTAAAGTCCCCTTAAAAGTCCTCTTAAAAGTCCTCTTAAAAACTATAAAACTCGACCTTAACTCCTAAATTCAGAGCAGAGCAATACCGGGACTATTATGAGTCAGGGGATAAACTGTTTAGCAAATTCTGTCAACATACTTTTGATTGGACCCGTAAAAATACATGTGATGACCATATAAAGTCTAAAGCCCATGTGAAGAACAAGCACCGTGTTAGCCAGAGCGAGCGTCCTCAGACGGCCATTACTAGTGCAAGAGCATCCGCAGATTCAAGACGAGAATTTTCATAGTTCCAAATAGTGCAATGTTGTGTGAATCATTAAAAATGTACTGTTATATCTTATTAAATTGTTGACGTTTTATTAATTCACATAAGTAGACACTCTTTCTGATGATAAAATTAGCACAAATCGTAAAACACAGAATTCAGAAAGAAATTAACGGAAAAAACAGAATTTGGGAAAAGATAAAACGGATTTCATAGGGCTCTACATACTTTTTCCTTTTGTTTATAGCGTGTATCACCAATTACAGTGTCATTAGCACATCAAAAATATGAATGGATTTGCCAGTGGACACAACAATGGAAACAAGACAATCAATAGGCCAATAATTGTGAATAAAAGTGAGAGGACACTGTGCCCCTTGGGATGGGATGGTGTGAAGACAGAACTACACTTTATGTGCAAGTCCATCTGCAGGAAGTGTATATTTAACTACAATTGGAGATAATAATAATTATTATATACCAGTTAAACGAGAACATAGAAAACATCAGTAAGATAAAGAAAGTGATGTAGAGAACAGAACAGTATAGAACAGAATAGAGCTGTATACATAATTTATTTATATTTAGTTACTCTAACACCCCTAGTACTAAAATTAGATCAATGATAACACCCCCTCGAGTAGAATTAACCTTCATTCTACTTTGTCGTGGTGGGCTCAGCACAAATAACCCACTGATGGAAATATAGGCCTCAATGAAGCAGTCTATCTTGGGAAAGTAAAAATTTGCCTGGCTGCCTCGCAAGGCTTCTGGCTGCCATGGCAACTATTTCGGTGGGAGAGTGAGTCATCTTTTCAATGTCTGTCAGAGACAACAGCAGCTATGAGCACTCCGGGCTCTCTACTAAAGGAAGGAAGAGGCATTCTCACTGCCTCATGTCCATTACAATTTGATGCATGATGGATCTTGCATTAAGATCACCTCTGGCAAACCGCTAGGCATTTATATGATGGCTATGATAATATCCTTGAAAATGTCAATTATGCATCAACAGTAAAATGGCAAAGATATCAGTAAAAGTGTATTCTGTGTTTGCTTTAAATTAATATTAAGGTCACCAGCGTAACTAATATTTTGCCTAGTTTTTGGACAGGTTCAAAATGTCACTCTATTAAGCCCTCTACATTCATTTTAGAGCATTCTAAATAGTAAGTATGACACTATATTCACAAAACACTACATGTCTTAAGCAGTCTGTCTCAAAAGTATAGTAAGGTAAAGTATTCTATCACATGCCGCTAAGGCTAGTGATATAGCCTAGCTGCCTTGCACAGTGACACGAGAGGTGATTAGATTATGCAAGTCATGGTCACCAACAAAATCTCCTCATATCCTCACATTCAACAACATTCAGTTAGCGTGGTTAAATAACCCGGATGAACTTGTAAGTACATGGATGGATCAGTGGAGATTATCCAAGCCACTGTGAAAAAATAATTTTGAGAAACTTAAAGCATTTGCATTGCCTGACATCCGTCAGCTAGAGGATCGCTCTTTAATTTCCTGGGATGGACACCGTCCACTCTCCTTGAAATCCTGATATGGAAGCACAACTTGATATGGGAGTGTGTCACAGATAATGTTGCAAAAGACATGGAAATTAAGTTCAGGTTCAATTGTTCATCAAACACGTGCAGTTAAGCTATTAATGTAAAGTGAAAGGCAGCCAGCCCCTTTTAAGCATGTTTCCCATCATTCACTAATAAAGACATACATTGTAAATATGAAATGCATAGGAAAGTGAGAAATGCGTTAAAGAAAGGTAGTGAGAAAGGTAGCACAGTGTTGAGGGCTCTGCAAATGAAAAGCCATGAATGAACATTTTTATTTCAAAACAAACCACACAAAATTATATTGTGGTTCCTCTAGTTATCCAGCTTCCAGAGAATCTATAAAAACCAGCCCAGCATCATCAGGCCTATGATAGGGAGAAAACAACACACTAGTTGATTATACCAACAAAGCTAATGGGGGTATATGGGTGCTACAGCAGGCCATGCTTGATCAAGTTGGGCATGTTCTTTGTGCATGGTGGTCTAGACAAGTATATGCAGGGTCAAGGCCTTTGAGGAATTTCAATATGCAATAATGTTTGATTTGACAACTCACCATATTTAATTTAATTGTTACTGGTATGAGCACACAACTTGGCATTCTTAAAACAGCCTTCAAACCTCTAAAATCAGTAGGATGCAAAATGTTTATTAGCATTTTGAATCAGGCAACTTAAGCCCAATTTTAAGGGTTTTACTTACACATTTAAATGAGACATGGCACACATGCCTACATCAGCTAAAGCATACAGATAAGTGCTGTTTATTTAATAGAGGAAAAACTAGTGGGTGGAATAATAAGTAACATATTAGACAGTATAATCCATCATGGTGTCAGGAACTCATAAATGCATTTCTACAAATGACTGTCCTCTTTATGACCCCAACATGGAGCAATTACTCTGGTTTTACTCGTACAGGCAGCACTGCCTCACATATCCATTATAACAAGCCACAATATTACCTATGGACCAAGCACGTATTAATCGACCAAGCTTATACAGTAGAGACGTATCAATATTTAGGGCTACACTATCTCAGCAACACCCCATTGGTACCGTCGTCACAAAGGTCCTACAGAAACAATAGACTGATGCTGCTCAGTTCAAGCCAGCCTCATGACTTGTTTTAGTGTTAGACTACATGAAATAAATAGCCACCAAGATGTGCTTTGGTAAGACAATTAGGCTTCAGTTTATTATTATGAAGGCTCAGGCTACAAATCCAACTCCAACTTCTGTAAGCCATCTACAGCTAGCACATACCAGTATGCAAGCCAAATACGCACACAGCCGATGCATCCTAGTTATTGACCCTAACCCAAAACTTGCAAGCTTATAGGAACATATCTAATAATAGCCTCACATCATTGCACTTTACTCCAGATGCTGTTCAGTCTCCCACACAAACCCCTCATTAATTTGCCACTGTATGACTGAACTTCAGTTACACCGTTAATGAATTCTGCTCAAGCAGCCAACCTGATGACCAGCCTTGTCAACAAGAAACTAGGTAATGGGAGGATGCTGTGCATAATAGGATCACTGTGCAAGAGGAATGTTCATAGAATTTAGGCTAGTCCTTGAAATCATGTTTTTTTGATATTATACACCTAGCTCGGCGCAATGTCCACCATCAAAATAACAATGAGTGCCATACAATGAGTAGTATACAGTTAACATCCAATTGGCTAGAATACTGATTACTAGACAAAAACAATTGACATAATATTTATACACAGCAATACAATATGAGTTGTAAATGAGCCCTAATCATTCTACGGTGTTTAATTACGATTGTGGCTATTTTATAGCCGAATTAGTATAGCATGTTATACCAATTGGTGTAGTATAGCATTTAACAGCATAGCGTACAGAAAACGTATTAACAGAAAATAAGTGCTTCATTTGGACAGATGACAAATCATTTTAGCTTCTCGTTAATTCATTCACGTATAACATACAAGTCGCCTACAGTGTAAGAATATGTATAAAAGTTTGGATGACTTCGCCAACACGATTGTCAAATACATCCTCGTGTCACTATCTCGACACCAGGGTGTGTATTTTAGATGGCAAAACCAAATCAATTATTACGCCGTTGTCTTTTCAGACAGATGTTAAAGAAGGACATGTATAATAGTACCGTACCTTTCAGTTGAGGGAGAGGCGACAGCTCCACCAAGGCGCTCTGAGTTCGGAACTGGGAAGACCCTTGGGATTTTCTCTGTTTTTGGGCCTTCCTCATAGATTTTCTCGTGAAACCGTCCACTTTCTCTGATGCAGAGATAGCCGACATTTTTAGGCGTGAACTGAAAACTGAACTTTTGTTAAACTACAAAAAATACTAAATCAAATAGAAGCAGTCCTCGTGTATTCTTCCATGCGTATTAGTGGAAGCGATGATCAATGTGCAAGCCTTGGATCGGATGCTATTCTGTACGATCCAACATGGTCGGTTTAGATCGGGCTTTGACAGTTTCCAAAACCTGCGGCATTCGGCCACTCTTGCCAAATGATCGTAAGCCTCTATTTATTAACAAAACTCGCCAAAACAACTAATCCAAGTCGACGAATACAATGTTCAGTAGGAAAAAACAAACCGTTTTTTATCTCTATATGCCGCATTAACATGACTGAAAAATGGCCTACCTGTTGCAAAACGTATTACATGCATAAGAAAAAAAGTTGTGTTACCCACTTGACAATAGGGGTTTAACTGCAACAGCCGACCGTACGGAGCTGATAGCTAATATACCTTGCTAGTGTTAGCTTGCTAACATTAGCCGACGTTAACGTAGCCCGTTACGACGATAGTTTACAGCTTTGGGTAATTCGGTGAATAAGAAAAGTTAATACAGACGAAATTCCTTGGATTTTGCAAGAACCCAGTGCACGAATAGTAGTTACTAACGACGTAGTTACAGAAGATTTCGAGTACACCACATTAACCGAACTGTTGTTACTGTAGAAAGCACATTCAACCTTGCAATTCCACCGTTGTCTTTACCGTCTGGTGGACTGCAGTGTGACAGCTGTACGTCATTGACTGGCAACTCGGCAGCCCAATCAACGATCAGAACCTTTAAAACCTTAAACTTTTTAGACGAATAGGATTACCGTAAACGAACACTAACCATGTGATATGTGAAAACAAATAGTGACCTTTTGCAGTCTGTAGAAATAGATTGTTACATCCATGGTTCTACCTCCTAATCATTAGTTTATATAGGAATCACCCTTCATTACATATGACAAAATGATTAACAAGCTTTTAAAAAATCTTAAATTTAATAAAATACACATTTGTGATGAACTAATACAAATAGCTGAAAACATTGTTAATCTGACCTATTATAAACAATACGTTCAATGATAATGTATAACAACCACGTGGCATCAAAAAGGACATGATATATTAACAATGTATATTGTTTAAATGTGTAAATGTACATGCACATTTGGAAATAAGCATCACAAATGTAATTTTCTTTGCACATATATAATTGGAATGCTTTAGCCAGATTTAGTGTCGTTTAAAACACACAATATAAATGTATGATCAGGAATTTAAACAGCAGTCCATGCAGATCACTCCAGTGTCCTTCTTTGGAAATATGAGGATATTTTCTTTGCATTTTGTGGGGATTGGTGTATCTGAAAAACAGAAAATACTAGGTTAAAAATTGACTTAATTCAAAACATAAATGTGTGTAATTAATCAATAAAACAATTCACCAACAACCTAATTAATAGTCAGCCAGGGCTGCATAACCACAGACAAATCTAAAATCAAATCCCAGGGAAAACCTCTCTGTTAAATGTAAGAGTTAACGCAACAGCCCTTTCTGATTCAAACTGATAACAGACGACGTCCAATGACAAGTGACATTATTTGGCACTGATTGAACAAAAATCGCAAAAAACATTGTTTGTTGCTCCCCTACTCCCCTCATATACACAGTGGTCTTATTCAGTTAAATATGCCTGGTCTTACTGGTGACGCTGGTGTCCTGGCATCATGTTTCTTAGCACTACTGGGGCTTCTGGGGCTTCCTTGACCATTCTTCAACCTCTCGCCCATCATGGATAACCAGTCCCCCTGCGCGGGGGAGCAGTTCTCCTTTCCTGGCTGTTGCGTCGGCGCCACTCGCCTGGCGCAGTTCTCCGGCGGGGGCTCCATCCCCGCACGGGGGCCCGGATCCTGGCCGCGGGCGGCGGGGCAGCACACACCCATCAGGGGTCGGCCTCTCTTGGCCGCGGGGTAGAGCTCCGCGACACAGTCGCACGGCCCGGCGCCCCCGCAGCTGC
>JAOPJO010000097.1:15331804-15343237 GCA_027123675.1 Molva macrophthalma
GTGTGTGTGTGTGTGTGTGTGTGTGTGTGTATGTGTATGTGTATGTGTGTGTGTGTGTGTGTGTGTGTGTGTGTGTGAGAGAGAGAATCAGGCCATGATAGCATTGGCTTACAGTAGAAGCTATTTTTTCATGATTATAACTATTATGACTTGGGAGAAAAGTTGGTGAATCCATACTGTAAAAGCTTAAGGTTTTACTTTCGATACGTTAAACTTCTACATGTTGAATAGTCTGTGGAGTCTGTCATGCAAGCATTTCACTGTGCAAACTTGTTTGGGCCTGTGATCTGAAATGTTTAACTTGAACATACTCTGATAAGATGTGAACACATGGTTATACTTGTTTTCAAACTAGTTTCCCCACCCCAAATGTCAGAGGGGAAATCTTTCTCAGACTCAAAGTTTCAACTTGCAGTTTGTTGAAACTTTCAACTCATGAAGGGAAGTCTGTAGCAAATGCACTTTGCTACAGACCCAAAGATGAGTCCAGCTGTGAAAGTGTTGACTCTGTGTCCATGCAATGAATGGCCCCGGCATTGGAAGGGGAAAGTAAGCCATCTCCACCCTCCCACCCCCCAGAGGACGCTCACCTCCCTGGTGTGCCTGCTGAAGAGCCGCCCGCACCTCAGCCAGTCGGCCGTGGACTTCTTGCTCGGCCAGCTCCAGACGTCCTGCGACGAGGCGCGGGCGCTCGTGTGCCACGCCCTGGCGGCCATCGCCAGCCATCTGCCGGTGCTGGGGGACGGCATGCTGGGGGCCCTGGTGGACCTGTACCGCGTGGCCTGCCACTCGTCCACTGACATGCAGCAGGAGCTCCTGGTAAGGGGACGATGTCCCTTGTGTTACCTTGTAACACCTTGTGTTACCGGTAAAGGGCTTGTTGTGTATCCTGTATCGGTGCTGTGGGTCGGCGTCAGTGGAAGGATTGTTTTAGTGGTTATTACGCTTAGATTTAGTCATTTAGCAGACACTTTGATCCAAGGAGACTGACAAGTTGGGCTGAGAACTTTCAAGGCAAACAATCCAAATAGAAATGGCTACAAAACAGTTACAGCAATGCCCAAAACAGGGAAAAAGACTTGGCCTAATGACGGATCTGGATACATAGGGGCTACATTACATTGTGTTTTTTTGGTTCTGTGTTATATTTTTCAAAATGAGATTCTACTGACCCCGGTAAAATGTAGTCGACAAAGTTTATTTGGATGTGTTTATCCCCCCCACAACGCTTCTACACTGGTGTTGCCGTTAGGTTTCCTTGGCGACTGTGATCTTTGTGGTGAGCCAGACGTCGCTGTCGGCTGAGGTGAAGTTGGTCATCAAGCAGCAGCTCCAGAACGTGGCCAACGGCTGGACCGTGTACCGCATCGCACGCCAGGCCTCGCGCATGGTATAAACACCACCACACCTCTTTAACAATTTAACGGCCCTCATTGTTTCAATTGGTTCGGGCATGGCAAGCTAGTAACTGAGCTTAAGTTTGAACCGTGATCCAACTAGTTTCAATGGCAGAATGGATTTTATTTTGACAGATGATTTGTTGAATTGTTATTGGGATCCACTTGTGGCCTGAAATAGCTGGATGTCAACACCTTAACCTCACTCACCAAATCAAATATAGATTATAATGTTTTACATGATTGTTAAAAAAGAGAATGAAAACCCTATTACCAGATATACTTTCATGGCCAAGTAGGTCATGTTTAGAAATCTGAGGTACTTAAAAAAAATCTAAAACAACAAAAATCATTGAAAGTATCATAAAAAAAGTATTCCAAAACTGAAACAACTGCTCCCAAGCTTATCGTTCCAAGTCAAAGAAAGGAAAGGCCTCTGCTGTGGTTAACCGAGCCCGCGGGTCCGCAGGGCTGCCACGACCTGTCGAGCGACCTCTACCAGAGCCTGCGCACGCGCGTGGCCTCGGAGCACTTCTACTTCTGGCTCAACAGCCTGAAGGAGTTCTCGCAGGCGGAGCAGTGCCTCAGCCACGTGGAGGACGGCAACTACAGCGCCGCCATGAGCGCCATCGCCGAGGCCCTGCGCTCCTATCAGAAGGGCGTGGCCTCGCTCACGGTCAGTAGCTCTGGAGGATCTCCGCAGCGTAGGGCCAGACCTTTCACGTCGGACAGACGCATCTTATGTAGTGGCATGTCGGAAACCTGAAAATGTATTCCGAATCCTTTGTTAAAGAATACAACTCGGCGTATATGGTGTATCAGAAGGTACGAAATGATTAATAATAATAATTAATGAATTAATGAATTAATACTGCAATTAATAAAGTAGGAATCTATCATCCTGTAGATGGAAAGATAGATTTAGTGTTGCTGTGCTGCCATGTCATTATCACAGTTCCACCAACACAAACAATAGTGCCAATCATCCCCTCCTCCTCCTCCTCCTCCTCCAGGCTGCAAGCACGCCGCTGAGCCCGCTGAGCTTCCAGTGTGACTTTGTGAAGCTGCGCATCGACACGCTGCAGGCCCTGTCGCAGCTGGTCTGCACGTGCAACAGCCTGAAGACCAGCCCGCCGCCCGCCATCGCCACCACCGTGGCCCTCAGCTCCGGCAACGAGCTGCAGCGCTGTGGACGCATCTCCATGCAGGTGCTGAGGCCCCCCTTCACTGCAGGAGGAGTAGATCGTTATAGGTTGCGATAGTGATCAGTGTTTGTATGGAAATGGTTGGCCTCGTGTGGAGGAATATAGGTGGAGGCCAACTTGTGTTTGAAGAACACAGGGTTAAGGAGATGAGGATCAGTGACGATTTTAAAGAACTTTCATCTTATAGTTGACTTATAAAAAGATAATAATGCCACAGCTGTTAAATATTTCACTCTTCTTCTCCTGTTTTTAGATGAAGGTGTCCATGGACGAGTTCAAAAGCCTTGCAGCGCGGTACGGGGACCTGCATCAGTCATCCTTTGATGCCGACTATGCAACCCTGCGCAACGTGGAGCTGTATCCTTACTTTCAACCCCCAGGCGCTGGGGGATCTCTCAAACGGATTGCGTTCACGCATCACTTTATTGATGATAACAGCGCTCCTATTGCTCGCAGCCTGTGTTGTCTTCATCTTTAACCCTCTTGCCCAGGCAGCAGCAGAGCTGCCTACTGGTCTCCCATGTCATCGAGGCCCTGATACTGGATCCACAGACCGCCAGGTGAGGGCTGTGTGTACATATATAGTACATATATATCTGTTTGGAGATGCGACCATATTAAACGAGGCGATCTGTATCCGAGGAGCGATTCAATAACCAGGGTTATTTCAAACACAATGGAACAATTGAAGAAAGGCGAACAATTAAATTCTTTTTTTTTTTTCTTTTTTTTAACGCATAAATGCATGTTGGATGTCACTAATCATGGAGGGGAATGCTCATCTTAGAGCTTAGTGGACAAAAAAAAAGCTTTGAACGGGCTTCACAAGACTAAGAACAAGTCCACTCCCCCAGGCTTCTTATCAAACCAGTGTAGTGTTAGTCACTTGGATCCTAAGAAGAATTACTGACGACCTTGTGATTTTAAGTATCTGTCTCTGTCTGTCTGTCTGTCTGTCTGTCTGTCTGTCGCACCGTTTCCGTACGTCCAGCTTTCAGGAATATGGCACCCTGGGGTCCGTCCAGACGGAGAGCGAGTACGAGCGGCGCATGATGTCGGTGTTCAACCACGTGCTGGAGGAGGTGGAGGGCCTCAGCAAGAAGCACCCACCCGTTTCGTACCTGGTGAGGTCCACATTCAAGCCCTCCGAGGGGCTCCCATTGTAATGGAAAATAGACCATCGTTTTTATGTAAATAATGTAATTAGGTTTTAAACTAAAGCAAGGCATTGGGCTTTAGTTTTGTTCACTGGGTGTTGTTGTTTTCTATTCTGTTCTGTCTTTTGACATCAATATTTATTTAGTTTTCGTTTGAATTTCAGCACACGGGTTGTCTGTGCGATGCGGTGATAGCGTTGCTCAAGGTGCCCATGTCCTTCCAGAGGTACTTCTTCCAAAAGCTCCAGTCGACCAGCATCAAGGTAACCCTTTTGTGTATTCACAATCCCTCCTGCTGCTGCATACCGGACGTTTGCAAAGACAACACCTGAATCACAAAAGCAGTTGTGTCCAATGTGATGGACTGTGAACAATCAGGGGACATTTCCTCTCATCTTTATGTATGACCTCCCATATGGCTGTAAATCTCTGACAACACAACTTCAGTGCATCATGAAAGCTTAACTGCCGCCGTCACAGTTTGATTTACTTTAAATTGTTTTGATTAAATTGTCCATACAATTGAATCCATTTTGCAATACAATATTCTTGTAGCTGCAATGTCGATTTTTCTTTTTAAGAAACGATTGGTACAACATAAATTATAATTCAGTAACAATTAAAAACAATATACCAAGCTTGGAATATCTTTATTCCAATATATGTAATCCTATATGTAAGTAGTTCTTTATTTCACTGGCTAATTCTCTAATGGGTTCGTTCCATACTTTTCCCTCCTTCAGCTTGCCCTTTCCCCATCTCCACGGACACCAAGCGAGCCAATCCCGGTGCAGAGTAGCCAGCAGCTGTCCTTGAAGGTGGAGGGTGTGGTGCAACATGGCTCCACCCCGGGACTCTTCAGGAAGATTCAGTCGGTGTGCCTCAACGTCACCTCCGTTCTCCAGAGCAAGACCGGGACGGATTTCAAGGTACACGTTGCTTGGAAGATGCTGCTTATTCACCTGGGGAATATATATATCTTTTTTCAAAGTTTTTATGGAAGTATCTTGGTTAGTTTTCTTCAGGTGAGCATTCTAAGCCCAGGGCTCCACTGAAATGCCGGGTTGCCTTCAGTGCCACATCCACACGCGTTTATATATGCTCTACCAGGTGTGTCAGGAAGTCTCCGTCTATGAAAACAGTCAATGTGAGTGAATGAGTGAAAGTGGTGAGTTGGCGCTAGCGTTGACCATCGAGAATTGAAGCTTGGCGACGGGGAGCGCTGTAACATCAATAATAGCCTTTTATTAGTGGCAGCGTTTCCCAGCCGCTTTAAAAAGCTGACAGGGTGCTCATTAGCTGCTACCCAAACAAGCTGGCGGTGAATTGTTTGAGCTCAGTATTCCTCCATTACTTTCTCATCCAAGTGAATGCTTGTCTTATTGTTAGCTAGTTTTACATCACTTTGGACACTTTTATCCTATTCTTTTTTTTAACAGTATTTTTTCATCTCTCTTTTTTATGTTATCCTCAGATCCCACTGGACACCAAGACCAACGAGATCGAGCAGCGGGTGGAGCCCCACAACGACTACTTCAGCACCCAGTTCCTGCTCAACTTCTCCGTTCTTGGAACGCATGCTGTCGCCGTGGAGGCGTCTGTGGTGGACGAGAGCGGAATCGAGTGGAAGACCGGCCCCAAGGTCACGGTGTCCGTCAAGTCCCTGGAGGACCCCTACTCCCAGCAGCTGCGGCACCAGCAGCAGCAGCAGCAGCAGAGCGGAGCCCAGCCCGCGCCACAGAGGAGCGTATACGGACGCTTTTAAGACCAAAAATAGGCTATTTTTATTATTATGATTGCTACAGTGTCAAACCATTGTGTCTTGTTGACAACCGACTTGTAAAGCTTTTTTTGCATTCCAAGGATTAAAATATAAAAATTTTGGAATAACTTAACTGAGTATTTATTTGTGTCAGATTGGATATTGAGAAACAATCACTACTGAATAGTGTGAAATGTGAGTTTCATATTGTATTTTACTGTATTGTTTGGTTCAATTTTGGATGTCCTTGGATATTTGGCCTCGGTCATGTGTTGCAGTCTATGCAATGACCAACAGGAGGCATAGGATCACCGTCACACAGTGATCCTCTAGTCCACTGTCCCTTACCGCTGGCATGTTGCATTGGCAATTCAACTTTACTTTATTGCGAAGTCGTAGTAAACGCGTAACAACGCATAACAACCCTGTTACTTTTTTCTAGCTGTGTTGGTGAGAACGGGTGAAACCGTGATCATCACAATCAGCAGCCTGTATATGAATTGGACAGTAATGATATTACGAGATTGCGTTTGATTGGCATCTGCGCATTGGGTCGCTCGGAGCTAGCAGCTCAGAGTAGTCTCCGTTACGACGGCGGAGCGAAGCGCTATAGAGATAACGGGTCGCACACGGACAAATCGCCGACTACCACACATGATGCATCGTTTTGTTTTGGTTTTATGAACACCATTGGACGCGAGCTTCGGTGTACAAAAACGGCGTCGTCTCTTGTTCGTGTTTTGCCAATGGAAGCGCAGTAGCTAGCTAACTTGATGATGATGTTGCATCGGTGGAATTACCCCGGTGCTGCCATTGATTGAGATGGACCCAACGACGCTACGGTGGAGTCGCTTGCTAGCCAGCTAGCGAGCCGAGGTTTCATCGGATCCCTTCTACGACGAACAGCGCGGTGTAAATGGCTGGAGTTAAATTCGTCCCGAACACGATACTTTATTCTAAATCGTTATGAGGCTGTACGGATTTGAGCGAGACGTAAAATGTTAACTAGCAACGTTGCTAACTTTACCTGCTAGGTTAGCTACACGTGACCCCATCCTTATATACATGTTTGCTGTCCTTGGGTGATTAAGTGACGTTCGTTTGGTAAGTACCAGTGGGTGTCTTCTATTTCCCATTTAGACTGAAGGACTGACCGTGCTCTTGGGATTTTGGGCTGTATTCGTTCAATCGTTGCTGGTTTGTTTCAATAACGTTACTGTACTCAAACCGGGGTCCAGACCTTCTGCAGTGTCTTCGAGAAGTAATGTTGGGTGCTTCAAACACGCATTTGATATTCCTCCTAAATGACATGTCTTAAGCATCTGTTCCCGTTATGCTAGCTCAGCCCTAATGGACGCTGGGTAGCACGCCTACTACTGGCTTCTGTAAGGGTCCTCCTCGCTTAGTCCTTGTATGCCCCCCCCCCTCCCCATTCCGTGTTAACTAGCGGGTTATTGGCTAACACGCTGGTGTCTGCGAATAACACAACAATGCACATAACAAGTACCTACGCTTCAACGTGATGTAGATACTTTTGAATCCATCATTGCACATTTTGGGTATGCCATACCCCTGAATAGCTCGACCACCAACAGCTAATAACAGCCAGTGTACTCAACATTTCAGTTCCACAAACTGTTACTATAGCTGTATAAACACGTCGTTATTTCTCCATTGAATGGAGACCATTTCATGCCAGTTACGAGTGCTGGCGTAGTGTTCCGCTTCTCTGCTCGATTTCCTAGCAAGCCTCTTTGTGGTTGTGTTTCACAGGAAAGTAAACATGATGCTAACTACGGCTGTTGTCTCTTTACAGGCAGTGTGCATCGGGATGGCGGAGCTCATGGACGGCGCCCGGAAAATGGGCTGGGTTCTACTGAATTGTTCCGTTCGTTTTATTTTTATGTTCATCAACAACTTTGCAGCCATACCTTCCTACTGTTTATACCTTATGCTTCTTCAACCACTGAGATTATGGGACAGTCCTACATTTTGGCACATTGAAGGAATTATGTTCAAATGGATGCTGGCCATGGTGTCTTCGTGGGGCTGGGCCGCAGGGTATACAGGTAAGAGGCTTCGACAGCCATGAACGCTTGCATGCACACCTCTTTTCCCAACTGTTTGAAGAGCGTTTGAAAGTTTTCAGTGACTTAAAATTGTTTTGTGAAGCAGCAAAGTGTGTTGCTGTTATGGTCATTTCCCCTATGTCTAGATGTTCTCCAACATGTGGTATGTTTATACTGAGACCATGCTATATCCAGAGAGCAAGTGATATGTTTAGTGTGGAGCATGATCTTTGAGAATAGTCTATGCATTTGTTCCATTTTGAATGATTTAAATGAATCATATACAAGAGGAGGATAGGTATAATGTTTTGGCCTAATCACTTATTAATTACTGATACAGCAATCTTGTAAATAATTGCATAATAACACGGACATACCAACAGATATTGTCAAACAAGTGTTTTACAGCCGATTTGTTGTTGCTTGTAAACCAACAGGCCTAATGTTTGTGAGGGCTTCAGCTCTGTCAGCGGTGTTGGGTTGCACCAGCCCACAAGCTAAATGTTTACAAATTACTAAGTGCTGAACATGGCCTGCTGATAAATAATGCAACGCATTCTGCATAGGGAACACCTGGTTTGATGATGAGCAACTGCGCGTGTTTGCAGACATGCAGTGACTCGGAGCATGGTCAGGCTGTGATTAAATGGGACCCAAAATGCCGCCTTATCAATATGGATTATAAATCCATTAATGGATCCTAATTGGGAAATGCTGCATTTGCAGAGAAGTCGATGGGTAATGCAGATAGTCTTTTGACGTGAAGTATTCACGTATTTATTCTTTAAATCAGGTATAAAAGTGCACGATCACATAATGAACACCCCTGTGTAACGCTTGATGTGTCAGCTGTTGTGTTGTGAGGCTGCAACAAGTGTTCAGACATGCAACTTTCGAACTTGCATTTACCATTGGGCCAAAATGCAGCCTTGCCACTCCGGTAGCACAAACGCACAGGCACCCATTGATTCGGTTTGGTCTCTGTGACCTTTCTCTCACCAGGGTGTGTATGAAATACAGAAAAATTTGTGTTCCTTAATCAGAATACAAGCAGTGAAGCTGAAGTCCTACTGCCATGCCATTTTCATTCAGGCCAGACCTTGTTACGCTGCCCCACACTCACTAATAAACCGTGTAGGAGCTGCAGCAATGTCCATATGCAGATCTTCATCACAAATAGCTCAAATAAACTTCTGCAATTTGCATGCCAGATTCTGATTAAGTTTCAGAGATGGGGGAGGCAGTCAGTTAGTTTGCAAGCATTACAGTAGACCATAATGGATGAGTGATATCATCATTTGATAACCAAATAACGGGATCACGGACACACAGGCCCCTTATTGTTCTATTGTTTCCGTTTACTGTGCTTCCACACTTATTTTGCAAAGCAGAAGGGGACAAATTCCACTTCTTGCTTGTCCCTTCTCCTGAAGGCTTAGTTCAAGACCATCCTTTGGAAAAGGGAGGGAAATGGGTTGGGTCCGGGGGATTGCACCAGTGTTCTACTTAAGGGGCATATAACGTGAATCTTCTCTTAAAACATCATCTTGCATGGACCATGCCCTCCAAATCCATGATGCGATGCTATCCTGAGGACCTTGATCCCGGCTATGATGTCACTGCGGCGAATAAGTTGTGTTGTGCAGTTAATCACCACTTATGTCTTGCATCAATAAAAAAATATTATACAGCTTATTTGACTATAAGTGAGGTGACCGGGCACACCGTGACCAGGAGGCTGTGTGCCCTGTACTTTAGCAGGAGTTCCACGTCTCTCACTTAGGACTGATCAACCTCAGTGTTGTGATGTATTGCTCTGGATGCCACATTGGCGTCCTCATTATCTTTACAATTCATCCAACATACCTGTATCAATCAGATCCCTTAAAGAGTAAAAACCTTTATGATGTGTGTTAAAGCTGTTGTAGGTTAGATCTCTACGGTGGGTCAAGATGTTTCATAAATCCTTTAAGTTTAAAATGATAACAAAATGTGTAGGTTTTTTATAGTCGACAGTGTTGTCATAATGTAATAACTAAATGAAAAGCGCTCATTTGGCAACACACATAAAAAGAGTTACAAAGTGTCCCGTCACAGAGGGTATTCTTGGCAGTGTAGAAAACCAGAAAAGGAGGCATTTTGTAGGAAGGAAGTGTTATCTCCGTTTACATGCTTGCCTATAGTCATTCCAACAGCACAGGTCACATAATATTTTCTGTTTGTCTAGGACAAACAGAAAATATTATGCTGCAAAGATAAGCATCCAGCAGCCGTCTTCCTAGTAGTATTATGTAATAGAGCTTGTATTTCCTTACTGGTGGAGCGATTGTAACACCTTGACAAAGTCATTGTGCTCAACACAGGAATAGTTGTAGGAAAATACATATCTTTTTCTGTGCCTTGGGCTGTACTACTTCCTTAACTACTTTACCCCTTTATTGTTATTGAAACATTCCCTTCCCTGTGTACTGTGGTTAGTCTGCAAGGAATCTGTAAAATGTGTCTTGAGTAATAACTTGCTTGGTACTCAAAAGTATGCATGGTGTTTGGTCGTATATTGACCCCCACAACAATGTGTTTGTTGCACCGCTGTAGCATGCATCCCCCGGAGAAGATGATGGACACAAGCCTAAAAAGTAGGGGAGGGGGGAGGTTGAAAAACAGTCAAGGTCATCGCTTCACCATTTAGCTGACCTTCCCTTACTTGATTATACACTGTTGCTGGCTGTCCTGCTGGCTAACTGTGTCATCTCCCAAAGACAATCTCCCTAATGGATCCTCTTTGACAGCTGACCCTTCTCTTTCCCTTCCATATCGCCCCCGTTCCCATGCTATGAACTTTGGCGTGATGATTTGGGGGCTCCTTGTAAAAATGACATTGTCTTCATTACAACCCACACACGCACACATGCAGATACGTGTGCATGCTATACCACACATTAGAGGGACGGATGGGATGTCTCCTGTTGAGTATTCTAGAATACCCCCATGCTCTGGCCGACTGATCTCTGTGTTCCAGCGGCCTTGAGCCGACTAAGTGGATTACCTTTTTTTAGTTTTTGTGCAGAAAGTGTAGGTGTAGAGAATTGTTTACAGATTACTAGGTATTCCTAAAACAGGATCGCAGAGCGTTGCCTCCGAGGGGTGTTTGTTTGAAACTGATGATTTCACAATATGTCTCCCTGTCTGTGTGCCTTTTGAAAGTGGGATAAGGCAGCCGCCAAGTAAAGCACATACTTTGTCCTGAAGCTGACAACCGCGGTCATGTGCAAACTATGCTGCAGCTGGGAAATGACATGGCACACTACGAATTTGCACAATACGTGTTTGGAAAGGTCCACTGTAGACCCTGTTGTACCCAGCGGATGTAGGCTGCACCTCAAAACTCTGACTACCATGGCCCAGAATATTGGAAATGTGTCTCGAGTGTAGACGACGAGGTCAAAAGATGACCTAAGAGCTTAGATATGGAATACCTCTTTCAACGTTGTTACCAAAAGTTATCATTAAAGAGTGATCAATTTTGAAAAGGACTCACTTTGCGTGAGGGAATCATTTTGGGTTAGGGTATAATTGTGTCAGTGCTTGCTTTACAGTGTAACCGGGAGCAGTCCTGTTGTGCTGTGTCTACATCGGTCGTCTTGTGATGGTCCTTGGCTCGTGGTAGCTCTGTCTTCGCCCCTCTCACCCTAGTAACTTTTCAGTGGACATGACGCTTACTTGCCCACTTACACCGTGGGTCTTGACCACCACCCCCTCCCCTTCTTTACACCGTGGGTCTTGACCACCACCCCCTCCCCTTCTTTACACCGTGGGTCTTGACCACCACCCCCTCCCCTTCTT
>JAOPJO010000097.1:15377670-15392722 GCA_027123675.1 Molva macrophthalma
GTGTGTGTGTGTGTGTGTGTGTGTGTGTGTGTGTGTGTGTGTGTGTGTGTGTGTGTGTGTGAGAGACTCGGCATACCCTCAGTCCTGCATTCGCTGGGCAGGGTGCATTTCCAAGATGGTGGTCATCCTTGATATGGCAGGATTCGTTTGCAGTTTTGCAGGCCTGAGCATCACACTCAAAATTAATTGTGTTAAATGGCTGTTAATTGCAGCTACCTCCTCCTATTTTCATGTATTTTGGAGGTTTCTCTGGTCTGATCTCTTTAATGGCAGAGCGGGAGCAGGAGCTGTGTGTCCGTGAACGACTGTCTGACGTGAAGCTTGCGAGGTAAATGAAGGCTGTTTTTCTTGAGCTCAGGTCCATACTCTTCCATAGTTCTTGAAGACTGCTCTGATTTTGCGCATCTAACCTAACTATCGCCTTGTTGATGCTTTCAGAGCGGAGAGTTTGCTGAAGAACTACAACCTCTTGAGGCAACCGAAGGGCCTGGCAGGGCTCTACTCTAAAGATATAGGTACGAGCCTGGGACGACGAGCCCTGGAGCCCCTGAACCTAGACAAGAATTAAGCCAGTGTTTTGTCCATTAATTATACCTGTGGTTGGTTGGGGGTGTGTTAACATGTTGTCATGTTTGTTTTTTAAACTATGTAAATAAAGTTTTTATTTTGTAAATACATGTGCATTGGGTGGGAGTGCGTTAAAACGATTCTTCCCATCGTGGTGGTGGCTACGTTTTTTGTTAAGCTGAGTCTCTTGAAGACTTGGGATCAGCTCAATTGAATACAGTTCCACACAAGCTTCTTCGCAAGTAACTCCCCTACTGTCTCGGTTCTAGATCTGGACGAGGACTGCTCCCCTGGCAAGAAAAAGGTCCACTTTGCAAGACACTGTAAGGAGAACCAGGGCCCTGGCAGCCGAGACTCCCTCAGCTCCCAGGAGCTGATCCTGAAGAAGAGGCTGCAGGCGGCCAACTCTCGGGCCCAAGCCCTGGGGGAGGTGGAGAGGGCCTACCAAAGGAGCAGTCAGTTCCTGGGTATCCGCTAAAACCAGGGCACCACCAACCCCCCCTAAATAGCATAATATGAAGACTACTGAATCAAATCATAGGGCCCTCGGTTACATTGCTTGACTGCTTTGACCTTTATTTATTTGTAACATAGGACCTCGTTAGGGTAGTTGGTGAAGATGGTATACAGAACTGAACCCAAATCATTTCACATTTCAATGCTGGAAGGTTTTTTTGTTGCATTTCCTGTTTGATTCCATTGTTGTGCTCGTGTCTGTGGATGACTCAAGCAGCGTTAGATAACCTTGTCAGCCTTTGAAGGCCTTTAATAACTTTTAGCATTTGTCAATATTGGTTTTCTCTCGGGGTTCTAAGGGTGTTGATCAGAGTGTGTGTGTGTGGTTTCCATTAAAGGCAGCTAGAATGTTTCACACTTGTTTGCATTCAAGAAAGATGAAGCCTTTCCGTTATGAATGGTCTACCATAATTACCCAAACAAATGAATTGGTGTCATGCCCAAATTAATATAACCACTGATTCCCCAACTTTAAATTCCAGGTCTTGTTCCTAATATCAAGACGCAGAGTAGTACACCCATAAATAAAAAGTATTGCTAAATGTAGCCTAGGAGGGACAGCCTTGTAATCCATAGTGTGATAGTCGTCTAAATACAGCGATACCCTCATCTACCTTAAGGGGGCAACAATTACCATCAGACGAGACAACTAATCACTTGTGAAACTCTGTCCTCCGTGCTTTTTATCAAAGGACTATCCCACTTAAAAACAAAATGTGGATTGCTAATAGCCGATACTGTAAAGAATATTAAGATGATTGATAGCAATCACATCTATCAAAATCATTTGTTTGGAACAAAAGTATCGCAAGCATCATTGTGCACGATAAGGCCTAATATCCAAGTTAGCAATCGTGTGTATGTTTCGGTATATGCAGCAGAAATATACATTAAGCACTTCTACATACAGTATATTTGCCTTTTAATATACGTATTAAGATATCGGTCAGACACCTCCAAATGCAATACTTGGTATGACCCTAAACCACATGTTTAAATCCAAATAATAAAGTAAGCCTACCTTTCAATATATATGTAAGTACTAACTAACCTACTGTTTAATGCAAAGTCAGAAAACTATTGTTGTAAAAGCATCATTGATCACTATTGAATGTTAATTAGGAGCTTTTGTAATACGAATTAAATCAGGAATGATAGTCGCAAGCACGCTGGACATCATTATGTATGATTGCCCTGAGATATTGATGGATTGCCCTGTTTGTTAGATGTGTTGCGTGCAGAAGTGCATAGCAACCCTGTCGTCCGGGTTGTTCGTCCCAACCATTAGCGGTGATTGACCAATCACCTACTAGCTAGTGTCCTACTAGCCAATGGTAAATTATCTGGGTGTGTCCGTTACATTACCCAGTTCCGTGTGGAAAGTTTACCGGTTCGGGTGCAAAGTTTCAGCCGTCTGCAAACGGGAGACCAGCGGACAACGATTCTGGAATATACTGGTCCAGGTCTACATAAGTCGTCGGAATTGTGTGTGGTCCTTTATTTATCCGTGACTAAATGAACGCGTGTTTGTCTGATACATTAGCCGAATGATGCCGCTATGTGTGGTGATGCTAGTATAACAATACGCTTAGCAGTGGTTTGTATTGTCTCAGGTAGCCTGTTAGCGGAGTTAGCTCGCTAGTAGGGACATCAACGAACAGCTAGCTAGCGGATGCTTCGGTAAACTGGTTCAAATCTGTATGAAAACGGTCAAAATCGAATTACCGGTAGATTAAAAAAACAACCATATTCATAACGCCCGTTTCCTAGTATTTGAAAATGGCTTGTGAGCCAAACCGTGTACGGCTGCTATGCATGCTTTCATTGACATTTGGATTTTTCATTGTGGAAGTGGTAGTCAGTCGGATCACTTCATCTTTAGCAATGCTGTCTGATTCTTTCCATATGCTGTCGGATGTTATAGCGCTTCTGGTGGCTTTGGTCGCTGTGCGATTTGCTGAAAAAACTCAGGCGACAAACAAGAATACCTTCGGATGGATCCGAGCGGAGGTGATGGGAGCTTTGGTGAACGCCGTCTTCCTCACGGCTCTGTGTTTCACCATCATCCTGGAGGCTATCGAGCGTTTTACTGAACCCAATGAAATCGACAGTCCCTACATCGTGATCGGAGTCGGTGCTGCGGGTCTTCTGGTCAACCTCCTGGGGCTGTGCTTGTTCCACGGCCATGCAGGTGGTGGACACGGACACTCGCACGGTGGTGGTGGACACGGACACTCGCACGGTGGTAGTGGGCACTCTCATGGCAAGAATAAGACGGGTAAAGTCTGCAAGTCTGAAAAACCAAACTGCTCGTCGTCCGAAACAAACACTTTGGTTGTGGTCGACCACAATAGTCCCAATGGTGTCAACGCAGAGAATCGTGGATATGGTAAGTTAATTAACTTATGTTTAGATGTACACCATTTATATTATAAGTCCTACATTGAAGGCTTTCTCTTTGACATACAAGGAAGGCAGTTTTAGATATTTGTATTTTATGTTAATGTGTCTAGTGATGTGATTTGCACACGCAATACAATTCATCCCATAACTATCAAATGCAACAACCCTATGTCCAAACAAATGGCCTAGTGTTAAGCAGTTAACCATGGTTACAGTACATACAGTTAATTGGATTCATTGTCCAAAAGCATTAAACGGAGTGTCGAGGACAACACAGACATTACTGTGAGAAGGAGAAACTCATTGTTGCGTGTGATAGTTTCTTTGGAGTTGTGGACAAAACGGATAAGCAGAATAAGGCTGTGTTATACTGTTATATCATTGTAAGTTTGATGTTATAGTCGTGGAACTGTTTTTCCCCTGTGCTTTTTTTGAGTTACACAATAGTACTACACAGTAGTAAATAGTAGTTGATTGATAATTGTAGTATTTCAGGTGAATATGATGTCTTGTATTGCAATACAACCCTAGAACTTTTGGCAGTGAAGAAAATACATTAAAACCACCCATATGGTAAAAACACATTTCCATAAACTAATTGGTAGTACATTTGTTTCTTTAAAAGGGGAACAGTAAGTAACATGAGCAGCCGTATCATATTTCATAACCGGTTGAACCTTAACAGAGCTCACAACTGGCTTAGTCTTAGTCTCTTATCCTGCTGATTTAAAGGACTCAGCCGGTTCTGTGAAGGCCCCAGGTTAATTGTTGACAGTGTCTATGTCCAGAAGTTAAATCAGCCATGATTGTAGTTCAACTCACGCCTTCTCGCAGTGTAGGCGCGTTCCGATACAGGGCAGCTGGCGATCCATTGACCTCCATTATATTCCAAACTAGTGTTTAGCAGCTTGCATAGCGTTATCTTGGTTTGTCCAACACAAGTAAGTGCATACAAACTGCCCTGGCTAGGTCGTTTCTCCAATAGTTCCCACAAACAAACAAATCCACGAGCGTTGATTGTGTTTACACACCACTGCGCATGCTCATGCACTTTAGACGGCAGTTCGAATTGTGAGCGAAGATAGGGGCTGCGTTAAAGGCCGTGTTGTAATTATGAATTGTAAGTGAACATTTAAATAAGCTGCAAGGGTAAGTGTATGAGGCGTTCTTTGTAGACTGAATGGAACGCAGCCTAAGCATTCACAGCTGAATCAAAATGTGCTCAGTTATAAGAATGTACACAATGTACACAACTTTAACTTTTTCCCGACTTTTCTCATGACCTGGACATATAACAATCAAGAATCCTAACTGCCCGCCACCCTGTCTCCAACACAGAATGCTAGTGCTGTGTTCCAATCAGTTAAAAAAACACACCCTCCCACACTTACCCCTTGCGATTTATTGCAATGTTGCTCTGCATTCAGGATTCAGAACTATCCCACCGCCTATAACGCAGCCACGGTCTTGGCTGGGAATTCTAACTGCCTCAGTCTTTAAGGCTGTGAGCATGTGGAGGGGCGAGTAAACACAGAATTCAAAACTTGTTTTGTTTGTTTGTGCTTTCTTGGGATGGATCTATGGGTGCTGCCAAACACTTTTGGAACACTATTGATCGCCAACTGCCCAATTTCGCAATGCGCCTACACCACGAGAGGATGTGACTTCAATGAAAATCATGGCTCATTTACATCTGGACATAGACAATGTCAACACTTAACCTTGGATCTTAACAAACTGTCCAAATCCTTTAATATTATGAGAATGGTCTACATGCTCCAGTATAAAGCTGCAATTAAACTATGTTGTGCCTGCAAACATGTTTGGTTGGTTAATACAACGATCCAAACTCACTCCTTGGGTTTCCCCCGTAGACTTCAGCAAAGACGGCACCGAGCTGCAGACGAACGGCAGCCCGCTCTACGACGAAATAGACCACAGCTCCGCCGCGCAGCTCAACATGCGCGGCGTCTTCCTCCACGTGCTGGGGGACGCCCTGGGCTCGGTCATCGTGGTGGTCAACGCCCTCATCTTCACCTTCGTGTGGCAGCCCTGCCTGCCCGACGAGGCCTGCTTCAACCCGTGCATCAACAGCCACAGCACGGACCACCAGCACGTCAACCAGACCCTGGTGGGCCTGGACACCGGCGGGTACCGGATGGCCGGCCCCTGCTGGGTGCTGTACTTGGACCCCACCCTGTGCATGATGATGGTGGGCATCCTGCTGTACACCACCTACCCCCTGCTGAAGGAGTCGGCGCTCATCCTGCTGCAGACGGTGCCCAAGCAGATCGACATGCACCGGCTCAACGAGAAGCTGCTCTGCCTGGACGGCGTGCTGGCCATCCACGAGCTGCACATCTGGCAGCTGGCGGGCAGCCGCATCATCGCCACGGCGCACATCAAGTGCCACGACTCCACGGCGTACATGGACGTGGCCAAGCGCATCAAGGACTTCTTCCACGACGAGGGCATCCACGCCACCACCATCCAGCCCGAGTTCGTGAACTTCAGCTCAGACTCACGCGACTCCCTGTGCGAGCTCTCCTGCCGGACTCAGTGTGCCCCCAAACTGTGCTGCGGCTCGGGCGACAAGGCGGCGGAGAAGAAGGCGGCGTCGGGGGCCGACGAGGGCGTCAGGGAGGCCGGCCCCGCCACCCTGGAGGTCATCAGCGAGGACCCGGAGCAGGCCGCCACCCTCCCGCTGGTGGTCATGCCGGAGACCGCCGTGACCCGGGAGGTGGAGTCGTCTCTGTGAGACGGCGGGCGGAGGAGCGGCGCGGAGGAGCGGCCGGGAAACGAAAATCTGATGTGTTTAAAAAAAAAAAGAAAGAAAAAAAAAAAGAAGTTGTCGGGTGACTTGTTGTCAGCCAGTCGCCCGCTAGTTTTTATTTTTTTTGTGTGTGTGTGTGTGAGCGTTTTTTCCTGTCAACTTTTACCTGCAAGTAGAGTGGTATAAGGAGTCCGGATCACTGGCCTGACATGGAAGTCTATTTTCAATGTCTTGGTTTACTTTTTGAACCCTACTGCTGGACCCCCCCCCCCCCACACACACACCTGACCAACATCACCCCTCTCGGTCTCTCTCGTCACTCGGTCTCTCTCGTCACTCTCGGTCTCTCTCGTCACTCTCGGTCTCTCTCGTCACTCTCTTGTATTATGTGGGCTCAGCAGTCCAAGTGGTGGTGATTGCATGCGTCAGGCGTTCCCCTGCCCTATGGCCACCAGAGTGAGTGCGGGGTGAAGTCTGCACAAAGTGCCAATGTCCTCTAATTCTCTGTACCAACACCATGTGCTGGAGCGTTATCTTCTTCCCATGGTGTTTTTTCTCTATTGTCCTTGGTGCCAAAGCTGTTCACTGCAAGCATCGAAGGGACGGAGCCAACGTCCCTGTACAGAGAGGGTCAATATCACAAAAGAGAAATCAAACACTACTAATGCAAGTCCCAGCACTCACACCTCAGTCGTTTTGGTCTCGCTCCCTTTGGTTGGTGGGCCGATGGGATCGAGGAGCTGTATTTCCTCATTTTCTCTCCATGCAGGCTTGAGACAACTCGGCCTTGGGCCCCAAACGGAAGCATATTGTATTGCTTAATAATTTATGTATTTAAGTTACGAGTTATGATCTAAATCTCCTTTTCATAATATTTACTTTAGAAAGAGAATATTTAGTAAATCATTTTGTCGTGAAACTCTTATTTCCAATGTGGTTTTTAGTTGTTTTTACAGTGCTGTTATTTTTCTGACTGATGTTCGTGACTCGTTTGGGAGTCACGAGATGTTCACGGTGGACTGATGTTCACAGATGTTCACGGTGGACTGATGTTCACAGATGTTCACGGTGGGCTGATGTTCACAGATGTTCACGGTGGTCTCCCGTTGCCTTTTTAAAGCAAAAAAACTGGGAAGAGCCGGTCGTGTCTCGCCAGCAGAAAAGTATTGGAGGTTTGACACCTTGCGAGCCAGAGGAGTCACTGCTGGAAGCTATTCCTTCAGTGTCTATTCTGCATTTCTATCATTTTTTTGTGTCACTTCCTCCTCCATAACTGTTTTGTTTTTTTTGTTATAATGTGAAGGGACCTCATCAAAATCCACAATGTGTACGTTTTCTTATTTCCTGATGCTTTGTCTCAGGCTTTGCATGACTAGAGGCTGGTTCTATACACATACCTAAGAAGGTTGGCCCTAGATGCTGCTTAACGAGGTGCATCTTAGGGTTCATGTCTGTTCATAGTAAGCATCCCCATAGCATTACCTCTCAGGCTGTTTGTTAAATTTGTGACTTGTGGCCTTTTGAAATAGTAAAGAGATAAAAACACTGCAGACGTTCCATTATATTCATTTTATAATTTGATTCACCATAGATGGTGTTCATACGGTGAATCAAAGATGCATTTCAGATTTCCACTCCGATAAATGTGTATGCAATGTAGGCATATAATGGGGAAATGTATTTTGATGCGTTCCTTCCTTTGTAATATTTGGTTACTATTATTCTATGTCTTTTGAGACTTTGAGCTCTCTGTGTAAAATGGAAACATAAAAATTGTTGGGTTTTCTTTTTTTGGATATTTTAGATATGTCAACTGGTGAAAAGCTAGTCATGCTTTTGATAAACATATATACAATACCTGTTCAATGTGTCATTGTGTAATAAAGAAAAGATGGCTGTTTGGTACAGCAGCTAAGTTTACATCTTGTGTTGACTTATTCATGCTTGGATTCTACAGAAAGGAAAATTCACATGATGATGAATGATAGACGTGTGGATGAATGAACTCTCAGACTTATGATGATTCATAATCAACCACCACCAAAATAAAGACACACAGGCTCTACGCCGTTTGGTAACAAACGACTCACTCGATATCTATCCAAAGAAAAAAACGAATAGAAAACTCACAACTCATGTTCTCTCCCCTGAGATGATATCAGGGATATGACTGCTGGGTGTTTATGAGGCTGTACTGACTGTCAGCCCCCACTTCCATTGCCCCGGATTACTTATGCAAGGGGCCCCAGAGGGCATTCCACACTGGGACCAGCAAGCACCATAGCCAGCTTGCTTTTTTTCTTTTCTTTCTACCCAGCATTCCTTAGCATAGCTTTCCCTGCTCCCTGTCCCCTCTCATTACACACACAAACAGACAATAAGGACAGAGCAGTGCATGCCAGGAGTTGCAGTGTGCACCTTTCAAAAGAGAGGGGAGGGGGGGGACAATGGAGAGGTCCACTGTAGGCCCAGGGCTGCTGTGTTACTAAACCAAAAACGTTGTTGGTGGCGAGTTTCTCACTTGTGTACACAGACGCATAAGCCACGGTGCGGCTTAGTCCGGCCCCACGCACATCAAGGTTCAAATCCATTTAGTGCCTGAGTGAACGGGCGCTAACGCACTCCCAAACCCCCGCCGTCGAGGGGAGGTGTTCAAACGGTGGTGTTAAACCCTACCACCCCATCCTCTAATTACTGGACTGGACTTGTTGGAGAGTCCGCTAGGGACTCATGGGCTGTGAGACATGTGGCGTGGCTGCTCTAGATCTCTCTCTCTCTCTGCTGTTATTCTATGGTGCCCAACCCTCCCCCGTGTTCTCCGAGAGCGGGTGGCTGTGCTTCTTGCGTCTGCAGACTCTGCTGTTCGTGTATCTGATCTCACCTCAGCCAACGCTGTTCTTTTCGCCATGGTCACGAAGTGCTATGTGGATATGCAAAAAACTAAGCTAATTTGATAGTAATTGTTTTCAAATTTTATTAGAAAATAGTCATCAATTGTCAGCAATTAGATTATAATCCAACCAAATAAAAGTTCATTTTTAATCAAGGTTTATTTTCTGCTTCAAAAGCACCCAGAACACTCTATATGCCATCAGTTGTCATAGGTTGTCATCTCTTTGCTACACTTCACCAATCCCCATATCTTCTCTTATCACAAATCAACTGCCTTGTTAAGGGACATTTATTATCGTCAGCATAAAACGTTAAGGTCACGATAGTCTCTTAACTGTGTTTGAAGAAACAAGTGCTGTGTCACATTAAACAAAACGTAACTTGACATCAGAGTCTACCTTGACCTAGTGTGACGTAACTGGGTGTAAAACTGGAAATTAGCACAGGAAAAAAGGGAGGGAACTTGATTTCATTCTTTAGGATTTGATTGGATCTTGCTAAAGTGACAAAACCCACCCATGTATATGTTGGTCTGTTCCCAATTTATTCATGTGAGGGGATGAAATTATTTGTGAAAGGAGCTTAAAAATACTTCAGCTGAAGAGAAAAAAATCTTTATATTTAAATAAAAAATAATAAAAGAAAATTAAGAAAATTGAATAGATGAATAATATCCCAGTGGGGAAATGTGTGCATAAGGTATGCATTTAATTTTCCTTTTATTGTATCCTCAACTGACAATATAGGCCTATTGAACATTTCCTACTTAGTTAACCTAATAACTGAATGTTATTAATTTAATTATATCATTTCTTCCTAAGATTGACCTCTAAGCCACTAAGTAGTGAAGTTCTTTTGGGTGCTCGGACTAGATGTCGACAAGTGCATCAATATGACATGACTCTAAGATAAAGCACAATACTTAAGCTAACGCTATCACAGTCAATACTGTCGCCCTTTTGCCCTGTCGGTAATCTGGCCTTGAATGTATTCATCTAACCCTCGAACAACATCATTCCATGGACGACTACGCTAAAGTCTTGTACCATACAACGTTTTCAATCCAAGGTCTGTTTGGATGTGTTAGCGAGTGCTCAGCGCTATGGGGGCCTGTAAAGTTGACTGTGGCAAAACAGCACAGAGATAAGATACTTGGGAAACTCCTCTTTAGTGCGTGGGTTGTGTTGAAGTAGGGGTTGGCTAGCTGGCCTAAAGCCAAAAAGCCATTTAGATCAACATAGCCCTAACCACTTTTATTTCTAGATTTTTGTCAAGTGAAAACTTTAAAAACACTAATGAATGTTATATATATATACAGTATATATATATATATTTATTAATTTTTTAAACAACCTTTTCACGAGTAGGCTTCCTAACTGCTGAGTTGTCTTCTTTCATGTTAACGTTTTGGAGAAACAGAGAAAGAGAAGTGAAACATTAAAGACTTCAGCGGCTTCCCCTCTGAGGGTGTTCTTGGCCTTCTGCAACAGCTTGGACTCCGTACTACTGACAGCCTATCAGCCCTGTGCAGCTGAGTTGACACATCTTACATGTAGAAATGTTTTGTGAGAGGGCAGTAGAACAAGATGTCCATTTCTGGGAAATGCTTGTGAGTGAACTCATAAAGTTAGGATGATTTACCTGATACCAATCAGACCGCTGCAAAAGAACAAGCTAATACTATCCATCCAACCCAAAAATGACTATGAAAATAGAGGAAAAATGACCCTAATGGTTCCTTAAATTTAAAGTGAGTAGCATGTTATATATTTCACAATAATTTATAAACTAACTCTCTCAATTACATAATCAGGCCTACATCAAGAGATATCTCAATCTTGGGATATGTGACATGGAAGTGTTAGAAAGACAAGACGCGTTCGATTAAAAATCTTTTTTTTAAATGTAAGGATTACAAAGGAAAATTACGACAGCCACGCCATTTGCACTTGATTTTTGCATAATGCTTAGCCCCCACCATCAGAGAACCTTTCATCAGACCACATGACCAGGTCACACCCTGTAGGCTAAACAATGTGTCCATCTTGGCTGGAGATTAGTAAGGTTTGGAATGCTGATAGCTGCCTGTGGACTCATGGCCCTATGCTAACCGCTAGCAACGCCAAAGGAACTCAAATACCAGCAAGGACCTTTTATTTATTTTTGATCATGAATTCTTATTTATTGATAACAAGTGTTGTTCTTTAACCAAGAAGGAGGTGAACTGGTTATAGGCAAAAGCAGGCCTCATAAGAAATAGCAATGTCAGATTTGAAAAAGCATATTTTGTGATCCCAAAGTTGTGACAAAGATAAACAATGGAGCCTGGAGATAAATTAATTTACAATGATTAACTCATAGAGCAGACACTAAAGTGACTCAATGTTCATCCAAAGCAAGTTGATAGCATTTGATAGTTTTTTGTTTATTGGGTATTTTGGGACAGGTCATTTATACATTACAAAGGCAGTACTCCACAAAGGCAAGAACAAATAATGGCCAGGTAAAACATTTTTTAAATAATGTATATAATAATAAAAGTATAAACAGTTAAGAAAAACTAAACAAAAAGGTATTACCTACTCAATAGTTGAGTGAGAACAAAAATGTAAGTGCTGCACATTCAAGTTTCTAAAAACAAAAAAGAAATGTCTGAGTGCATTGGGAAATGTATCCCAGATCCCTCTAAGATGGATCCATTATGCAAAATGCATAATGGATCCATCTCAAAGATGCAAAGATATTGTATTCTAAATTCAACACGAGAAGGAAGAGCTGTTCAGCTGTTTTCATGATGTTCTCCGACGAGGTGCGTCTTCAGATGTTATTTTATTGGCCGATAACATTAGCAGACTAATTGTCTGATGTATTTAAGACGTGCATACATAAGACTTCATACACGATTCTGACGTAACAAATCTTAGAACGAGTGAAGGGAAGTGAGTTTAGTGGATGGAGGGGAAGCAGGATAAAGGGTTAATGTTTTACTGACTATAATGTACTGTACACCCCCCCCCAACACACACACACACACACACACACACACACACAGAAACACACACTCGTTTCCCAGACTTTGGCCAGCGGGATGAGTTGGATCACAGAGCAATAATTGCCTGCTCTGATAATGCGACCATCAACAATACAGACACCCAACCTTATCCTCCCTTTCTTTGCAATCTGAATGTAGTGCGAGAAAGAATTTGCAACATAGAGGCCCCGTGTAGGTTGTGTCTTCTAAGAACTTAACTTAATTATCAACTGGGATTACTTGGAAGTAGATAGTTAATACTTCATCAGCTGTCATCTATTATACAACATACAACCACTGAAATTAAGAAGATTGGCTGCCTGTTACACTTACATACAAACACTTTGTCTTTTCTGTCTCAATTTGGCATCGTTATCAGTGAAACTCATAATATAATAATTAAAAAGATTTAATAATCGGGCCACAATACTCAAAAGATCCAATCTGAAGTTTAGCATTTAGTATACATAGTATATAGTATATATATGTGAATCATTTAGTGGGCCCGTCTCATTGGACCTGTCACATAGAGCTTCAAAAGAAGCGTGATCACATAGGGATGGGTGAATATTTTCATTAATGAGTTTTGCGATTCTCTTCTACCACGATAGCCTACCTGCAATGTCCACGGCAATGTGGATTGACTTTAAAAACCTTCTGCTCACCTACAAAGCCCTCCACAAACTAGCCCCACTTATCTTCAGACCTCCTCCTGGAGGACAGGCCCTGCCGCTCCCTTCGTCATCCTCAGCTGGTCTTCTCACCGTCCCGACCTCACGCCTCAGCACCATGGGTGCTGGGGCTTTCAGCTGCACTGCTCCCAGGCTTTGGAGCTCCCTGCCCCCACACATTCGACAGTCTGACAACCATAACAACATTCAAATCTCGCCTCAAAACACATGTGTTCCCACCGGCCTACTCACTGTAATGCCCCCCCTACCGTGCGCTTCCCCTCGTATCCCCGTCGTGCTTCTTATCCCCCTCCTACCGGTGTCTCCCCACCTGATGTCTTGTTTTGATCTTGCTGTTGGCTATGCCAGCTCTTACTGTTTTTAACTCTAGATTGTTTTATGAATTGTAAGGCGACCTTGGGGGTCATGAAACGCCTTGAAACGCCTTGAAATAAAATGTATTATTATTGTTAATATGTCAGGCTGACTCAAAATGTGTGGTTTTTCTTATGCCTGAAGTGTCAATGCCGTCCTTCAGAGGACGATGCAGTGTTGGCCACAAGATCTAAAAACACATGTTTCCCTAGGCCCCCCCTACACACAATACACATACAATACACAATACACACACTCTCACACACACAAACACACACCCCCCAACACACACACACACGCACACACACGCACGCACACACACACAGCTTTTTGTCACGAGGAGAGCATAATTGTGAGGAAGTTTGAATGAGTGACTTTCTTTACAGCCTCTTAGCCTATAGGATCAGGAGAGTGACTTTGATATTCATAAAACATTTCTACGCGACAATACCAAAAACGTGGAAATAAAATACGATTTCTTTCCAAGATGTCAAAAATGCAGAATGAACAATGACTGAGCATACTTTATAACAATATTAATTTAGTAATATTAAGGATTTAGAGATCACCAAATGTTAACACGTTGGAAATACTGTGCTATACAATTCCTTTAAATCTTTATGAAATCTCAGATTTTCTAGCTGTTTGCCTAAATTGTTTTATTCAGTTGCCTACAATAAACCACAGTCACCACAACTTGTGAAACACAATTTACAGCAGGAATGTACGATTATCCTGAGGGCAGATGCAGTTATTAACACACATTTCCCCACACACTTGTTTCTCTTGTTTGGCTTTGTCTTTCTTTATATTTTTGTATTAATGTCATACAGCTCAGTTCTTGTCCACGCTGGGCTAGAAAGATAAAGGATAAAATAATAAAAACATGAAAATATCTATAAAATGTACCAGACATTCAATGCATGCAGTCGAACGATTTTGACTCACTCTACTAAAGCAAAATAAGTTGTCATCCTGATACACTGGAAAACCTGCAGAACGTGACTATCGCTCCAAGATGACACAGCAGAAATGTTCCACTTTGAAATCGACCCAATGCGAGTTACAAAAAAATAAATTTGGTTGTTTATGTGAGACCATCGATGGGGATTTGTGTATAACAATGAGAATTTTACTTTTTCATAGGTTTGGTTTGGCCTCTCGGACTTGAAAAACGTATGTTGACATTTTAGCAGACGTAACAAAATGATCAAATAAATTAAAAAAGAAGATAGGTATAAAGCTTTGAGGGACGTGCCAGTTGTTGAAACTTTTCAACATGTCACCAGCTATTCCATTCTTTCACTGACCTCGATGCTGGTGTATTAAAATAGAGCCTTGGGCAATAGCCACTGAAGAGAAAGTAACGTCTGCAAATCAGGGGTTTTTCTGTGTCCTGCGATCATGTGATTCGCCCTGAACTTCCTGCCCTGTTTGCACACGAGAATTGGTAAGTACCAAGTTATTTGCTGTATAGTTTTTCTTTTGCATAATTTACACCCCAAAAAATAAAGAAACACAGATCAATTAATAATGTACATATATAGGGCAGGTTTATGAAAGAAAGTTACAAGCAAATCAATTGTACTGGCCTATTATACATGTTGTATTTGAACCGCAGTAAGTTCTTCTGACCCCAGCCTTGGACTGAGTCAGTGCATTGTGCTCAGTCCGGTCTCATCATGTGATGGCTCTGTCCGTGTGCGTTTCTGATTGTGATCGTGCCTCTGTGTTTGTGCGCGTATTTCTGTGTGTGTGTATGTGTGTGTGTGTGTGTGTGTGTGTGTGTGTGTGTGTGTGTGTGTGTGTGTGTGTGTGTGTGTG
>JAOPJO010000097.1:15402920-15415311 GCA_027123675.1 Molva macrophthalma
CCCCCCCCCCCCCCCCCCCCCCCCCCGAGAGACGGCACCTGTGTAACAGATGGGTAGGTGTTATAGGTACAGCCAAGACAGACGTCTTTCTCTTCTTACATAGTCCCACCCTTACGCTCATGGCTTACATAAGCTAAGGGCAACCAAATGGGTTCTCAACAAATAATTGCAATCATGAAAAGACCAGTGGAAAAAAAGCCCCTTTGACTGATTTTTGGAATGAGTTGAAGCAATCCGAGGCTGATCCTCAAGAGGACTGGCAACAGAATGCTGAGCAACGTCCTGATGAAGTTATGTAATAATGACCATTTCTATTCGGCTCACAACATGAACAGAACAATCTCAAAGTGAATCAACAACCTCCTCTATCGGCCGACATAGGCTTCTATTTATCATATGAATAACACAAATAAACAACCATATATTAACAATAATGATTATAATTAAGAAAAGAAAATCACCCTCAACAATGTAAACCGATAAATAAAGCAAGAATTCCCTTTGTAACAAAAATGTCTCTTTGTTTTTTCGCTCTTTTCCGACATGCCTCCCTCGTGGGTGGTGTTGTCGTCCAGCAGAGCGAGGCCATGGCCTCCTGGTTCAGCTGGAGCGACCCGTACCACCGCAGGCCGCGCCGGGAGCCCTCGGACGTGGTGGTGGACACGCTGATGCTGGAGTTCAGCTGGCAGCTGAAGGAGGCCGAGAGGCAGCAGCGTGAGCGCGAGAGCGAGTACCGGCGGCTGAAGACGGGCGTGGACTACAGCTGGCTGGCGTCCACCCGGCGCAACTCGTACAGCGTCAGCACCGGGGAGAGGCTGGGCCTGGAGGACCTCTGCTGCAAGGTGCTGCCCGCCGACTGCGGACTGGTCATACTCAAGTACGTACCGTTGCTATTAAGAGTACGACAAATCAAGGAGGACGATGTGGCCTCTACTCTACATGTCAACTCAAACCCAGTCCTTTAGCACAATAAAGTCCCAATAGGCTTCACAGGCCCATAATCATGCATGGACATTCCTCATATTATAGTTTGTACCAGCTTAATTTTCCTTAAACAGTTTAGCTTGTTATGGTACCATTATGTTGGCACTCCTTACCATCCCTGGAAGGAGGGATCCCTCTTTCTGTGTTCCTTTGCAATGTCTCTTCCTTGATATTTAGTAGTTTTCCTTTCCCTTCAGAGGGCTAAGGGTTAGGTTGGCACCGTGTCACGTAGGCTGTGAAGCCCTTTGGGACTGTAACAGTGATTAAGGGCTACACAAATAAAAGTGACTTCACATATTCAAGTGATTTTAGAAGACCTGAAGCAATCACACATAGTATAACAGCTATATATTGTGCGCTAGCAAATTGACCTCTCTCGACAGTTAACACAATCATTCCTTAATGCAATTAAGTAAACGTAAACATTGATTAACACCTGGGAAGACCAGCTTTGACAGCAATAACATAAAAACATCAGGTAAACAAGAACCCTGTTCCACCCATCCATGGAACATGTTGCTATCCTCCTGTCCACTCCCACAGCAGCACAGGCTCCCTGGGCTCATTTGTTACAATCTTCTCCTGGGAAGCCGATGCTGCTTAGTCAACGTTTCAGTGTTATACTTTCACACCTTTTGTGGAAAGGTGAGGAGTGGTGTTTTATTAAGGGCCAACTGGTTTATGGTGTCACTTATCGACACAGCAGACAGGTATGTAGGCCTACATCTTATTAAGTGGCCTTAAGGTTAGGGTTAAGAGTGAGGTTTTGCAGATGGATACTAGTATACCGAGAACCAATAATAACGCATTAATGTTCATGGCAACATTACGGGCATTGTAAAGCTAGCCAAACATAACAACACATATTCCCAACATTTCCAGGCTCACTCTATTCAGTTATTCACTATCTAAGGGTTCCTTCCATTTAGAGAGATTTCCAGCAGACCAGGCCCCGGTCGGACCAATCACAACAGTTTATTTAATATGGGGCAGGTTTGATGACTGTACAGAGGAGCTCCTTACGAGAGTGCCGTTGAGGCATATTCATAAACAACCAAGATGGCTGCCACTGATGTGTCACATGTTTCAGTGCTCTGATTGGTTATAGGTCTATCCAATTGCTCCCAGAGGCATGTTGTCTCCGTCTGTTGATAACGCCCCTAGGAAATCGAGAGGTTCCAGACTAATACGCATTTACGAATTGGTCTAGCAATGTCGGGATACTGTAAAGGAGCAGTTATTCCTTCAAATTCTGACAATAATTGTAGTTCATTTTGGAATGTTTTAAACTAAGCATCTTACACGTTGCACCTTTAAAACAAGAACCAATCCCCAACACCACTTGTACGTTGCTTTGCATTACATTACTCTATCTGTAGGTAAAAACAACACGCCATCGCATCCATAACCTGATCGGCTGCTGTGGTTCCGGTCTCCTGCTGATTACACGTCGATGTGTCACTAATGTCCCCGGCTTATTGAAACGGACCGCCACAGAATAAGGAACGCAGTTTTCTTACAGGGAGGGTCAGGGGGATTGGTTCTGCTTGTAAACCGTATGCGTCGCTTGTGCGACACTTACAAAATAGAACGGCTTCAAATCCGGTCCCCCTCGTCTCCGTCTCCGTCTCCAGGCTCCGCGAGGCGCTGGGGGCCAACCAGCCCGACGTGCAGGAGGTGCTGGGGCTGTTCCGCGCCGTGCTGCTGGAGGAGGTGGACCGTGCCAGGGAGGAGGAGGAGACGCGGCGCCTCACCCGCCAGTGGAACAACAAGCGCTCCATGAGCATGTCGCTGGTCAACTTCCGCTCCCGCATCAAGATCAACCCGTTCGGCAGCACCGTGGGCCTGACCTCCGCTCCCACGGACGCCGAGGCCGGCGGCGAACTGAAGACCGTGTCGGAGGACGTGGAGCGGGGCTTGGACGCGGGGGACGGACGGGTCCAGAGGGGATGGAGTCTGCCCGACTACTGATAGAAAAAGTGGACCCTGGAATACCCCCGCCCGACCCGACCCCGTACCCCTAGTGTCCACGGGACACCATCATGCGTCATGATGGTGCACCCCTACGTCAGGGTGACCGGCTTTTCTTGGGTCCCATCATTGCAAGATAACAGGATAACGGAGCAGATATACCCCAGTCCTTTTTAACCACTAGGAAGTCCAATCTATTGGACTCACGTCTTTTAAAGCACAGTTGTAAGTCACACCTTTTATAGTGCATTTCCAGAGGATTTGAAGAGTTTTCAAACTCGCCTGTTAATGCAAGCCTTGTCTCCACCTTTTGATTTGGTGGCTACTATTGGAAATACTATTTTTGATATACATAGTTAACCTTGTCATAGCATTAATATAAATGAAATTTATACCCAACACAAGTGTGCCACTATACAAAGAAAAATGTATGTAATTTTGACTTGAAAATATATGTATGTGTAAGTAATGAATCCTCTTTGATATGTTTTAACTGATTTATAGTGAAATACAGCAAGCCATTAAAACGCTAATCTCTACTCCCGTTTCTACATTTGGGACACTAGGATATGTCTTCTCAAGTCATCCGCAATGTTTTCTGAACAACCATTCATCATCCAAGGCCATGTAGCAATTTACCGCTACAAGGACACATGCTTTGTCTGCCATGCTTTTTTTTTTGTTTGCAAATGAAGACAGAAAGAGGGGGGGGGGGGGATTCAGGAATGTCTATGGAATCATCCGACTTCCCAGTATTACGGGGATCTTTCTGCAGTTTATTTCTGTCTCGTCTCTTAAACTTGGTAAGCCACGTTTCAATACAATATCCAACAGATAAATACCCATCTAAAATAAAACATGACACTTTGTTTAACATTGGAGGATGAGTTTGCTTTGTGATTGCTCAGCCTGACTCTACCTGAACAGAGGATACACTGTGGGACAGCGTCTGTCAGCGACGCTCATCAAAAGGTACGACCCGAGACATACGATGTGTGATCACTAAACAATGCAGAGATTTGTCATCATTTTGATGGAAGCTTCTTAATAAGACAATTAGCTAAACGGTAAAAATAAAACAATTAACTTAATAAAATCGCGAATAAACCCAACATGTGAATACAGAAGCCAATTAAAAATAGGGGAATATCAACCACAGGAGTAATCATGCGTTCACACAGCAATCTTTAAGTAACGGAGTTAAATGACGTCCCATTTATTACCAATAGACAACCTACCAAGTCATCAGTATTGAGGGCTGGCTCCAGTCAAACCGTGCATCAAGTAGCAGCTCCTTTACTCGCACTGTGAAATACCTCCTGCCCCCGGTTTGGGGGGGGGGGGGGGGGCGCTGCGCCGCGGCTGTCTGGGCGCAGCTCCTTCGGCTGCCGTGACAACCCCTTTGTACTAATTGTCCGGGAGACGGGGGTGGGCGGGAGCCTGCTTATTCTCCTGAGCTCGCTAGAGAAGGGGGAGGGGGGAGGGGGGGCACCACACAGGAGTACATCTTGGATGTTTACACCTTCACAGTGTTGAGTTGAGGAATTCAAGTAGCTCCGCCCGATTCTTCGCCTCCTGGTGGACAAACGAAACAAACAATACATGAAGAATGTGGGAAATGTAAGGCAAAGCATTTAGTCTGACACGGGCCACGGCTACGGCACCACAAGGGCTTGTCGCTGGCGTACCTGTTTGTCTTTCTTCGACTTCTTAACTTTCATCTTGATCTTCTTCCCTGAGATCATGCTGTACTTGCCCTTCTTTCGCTCCTTCAAGAACTTCAATGAATTAAAAAGAGAGGGGATTTATTTAACGTGGCTGCATGCATAGCCGTGTAGTGACCGATAATTAGTATATGAGCGCGAACTTTAAAAATGGGATTCCACTGATGTACTTAATGAACAGCAATTAGACATATGTACCAAATTAAACGGCAACTAAACAATAATGCTAAAAGCAAAAAAAAGTTGATTAATCCCACTACATTACAAGCATCAGTGCGTGTGGAGTAGATTACCCTGGAGATCTTTACAGGTCCAGAGGTATCCTCTTTTTCTTGAGATTTCTTGTCCTTTTTCCGCTTATGTTTTTTCTCCTTCTTCCCCTTCTGATGTAACAAAAAGCAAAGCAAAAATCAACTAAGCATTTACAGGGTTATCAACTTGTTTGACACATCAGTCTCAATGGAGAAAATTAACCTTTTTGCTTTTGTCCTTTTTCCTTTTCTTTGACTGCTTTCTGGATTTACTTCGGGAATCTGACAAAAAAAAGAATTACACAATAATGACTTAAAGAAATAAATTGAGAAAACCACATCGGTATGAAAAACACCCTTTTAAACCCTTTTTTAACCAATTTCAAATGTCAATACTTCTGAAAGTTGACATTACATTTGTTTAAATAACACTAACGAATGTCTAGAAACATTTTTATTTAAAATTTTAACCTTGAGTAAAGTTTTCCCATAAAAAAACCCAATATATATTCATACCAAACATGAACGGACATTCCTCAACAGCGCCCCAGTGTGGACAGCGCTACGGACACTCACCGCTGCTGCTGGAGCTGCTGCCGCTGGACGAGCTGGAAGAAGAAGAGGACGAGGAAGACGAAGACAACGACGATGACGAGCTGGAGGAGGAAGAGGAGGACCGGCTGCGGCTTCGTTTCCGCTTCCTTTTCTCTGTGCCTGAACAGGGAATCAAATACAACTAAATAATTAAATGTATGCAATAATAAATAGCTATTCTTCTACCTAGTATAAGCCATACAGGTGGATGACCCATTTAGGGAGATCATCTAGCTGTTGTTAACTGTTGGGTTGGAAAAAATAATAAATTCTAATTGACATTGTGAAGAAAAATGCAAATGACCAATACCAAAAAATACCAAAATCCGTATCAGCATATTCAACCTAGATGACCATTGCTCTCACTACATGACTTCTAAAGACAGATATTTCCTAATTACACTCTGCTGCAAGTATACATTACATAAACATAATAAACATTTATTTGCAGCAATGCTTGCTATGTACGCAAGCGTTCAGTATTTAATTATAATATTTGGGATTTATCCTACTAAAACCAATTCTTTTTTCTAGTTGGACAGCTTTTCTGAGTGGTATGTGCCTGACAGGGTCAAGATCGAGCCATTGCATATCCGCATGAAAAGACAGACACCGGGGGAACAACTTCACTTGCCTGTGCTTCTTGATCTCCTTCTTTCATTCGTTCTTGAACTCGACTCACTTCTTACTTTGGACTCCATCTTTGTTGACTGAATACACCAGAAAAAATTTATCAAGTACCGCGAAAAATGACCTGAGGTCTTAACGCTTATGATTGTAGCTCTCTACTTGGCGTGTGACTGCTTGTGAAAGTGCATTCGTTATGCTAGTCGGCTAATGGCTGACTAAGTTAGGAGAGTGGCGCTGATCTTAAAAGTATGCAAACCACGAATATGTAATATTGTTAGGTTATAACGCCGTACTTATAACCATGCAAAAGGAGAGCATTCTAAAAACTGTTAATTGTCTGTATTTTTTATGCAATGTACTGGAATAACAGCTAAGCCCCAACACAAGTCTTAGCTAGCCAGCAAGCTACGCAATGAATCCACATTTAAGTTGAATTTATGGAGGTTGACGAGCGAATGTTTTGCTACTCACCATAGCTGCGAGTGAATGCCACTCAACCCTGTAAACATACGTATGTATATAATACTACAAACGAAGTAATAGTATCAAATAAACCCAAATATCGAATAAGCTAACTTGTCCCGTTGGGGGACATTTTATATCCCATAATGCAATATGGTTTGTTTCTCTCAAAAAAGCAGAATATAACCTCTAGTGCCTCAAGTGGCTGCGTTTTCAACCTCTTCAATTTGATTTGGTCCATGAGAACCGTCCAAATACTTCTTAAGGATAGGCATAAAGGATAATATTTGTACAAATAATTAAACATTCTAACTATGTGAGAAAAACATCAACAACATGTCCAGTCTCTCTTGTGGCCTGGTGTAGGATAGTGTTTAACCTCTCTCTCTTGTACAACCAAAGTGTCACAAGACACAGGAAATCGATGGTGCCTCTAAGATGTAGATAGATTAATGTGTATTTCCTGCCATGCATTAGCACATAATACCCATATTTTAAATAAACATATTTTTTATCTCAAGCAAACAAATGTTCACCAGTGTTGTATAAAACCACATTTAATGTGACAGTATTAGTATCTTTACAAAAAAAGCACACACTTTGTGTAAAAAAGGAAACAAAATGCATTGCTGTTTTGCTGCACATCATAGATTGTTTGATTATTGAATAACTAATAAATTATATTTATAGTCAGTTTAAAGGGGTGATATTATGCCACCAGGTGTGAGTGTGATTAGCCATTACAAGCAATTGAAAATCTGCCCTTCCCTGTGCCTTAGTGACATCACAAGTGGGAGGGTCCACCTAGATGTATGATGGATAGACATTTGCTACAGTCCACTTGGTAGGCTAGTAGACCTAGATCTAGATCTATCCAGCATACCTCTAGGGGGACACTCCCACTTGTGATGTCACTAAAACACAGGAAAAGGCAGATTTTCAAATGGCTTGTAATGGCTAATCACACATCACACCTGGTGGCATAATATCACCCCTTTAAACTGGCCCTGCCTTTTGAAGGTTTGATGTTCCACTCCACTAAAGCACAACTCAACAGTCGCACAACAGCACATTATCGCTCTTCTTTTACATGTCTTTATGCAAACTGACCATGTCCATTTCACTATAAAACCACTGTACATATGTTGTACATCACTGTACATAGAAAAATACAAATATATCATAGCAATGGAGTACAGAAGAAAATAACACAGAACAAACACAGAATTCAAAGAGGGCTTAAACAATGGTGCAGCTTACAGCAGGTTAATAGAGATGTGTGGCAACAATAGACAATGAACCACATGAAGGTTTATTTATTGGGAAAAGTGTTATATAGTTACTATCACTACCCAGCTCAGACCCAGGTTGGTTGAGTTGTGGTCTTCAATCAGTAGGAGTGGGCTCCAGTGAAGCAGCCTGCAATTACAGGCCTAAGCTTGCCTTTTGATTTTCACATACAAAAAATAGAAGGCATGGCATCGATTTTGCACATTTGTCAGTTTTGTGGCATAGCAAACAATTTATTAAAGAGTTAAGAAAAACATACTAATGGCATAAAACATGCTTTTTGATGATAATAATAAGTAAAAAAGTTTGGGTAAAGAAATACAAAAGAATTGGCGTGGGCTACTTTTTTCTACAGTGGTTTGTAAATTAGTACTGATACTAAACCTCCTAATAAAACATAACCTGAAATAGCTTATTCACACTTGACATACCTGAAAATGTGTGAAATTGAGAAATCACAATATTCTGTGACTCTGCTGTAATTAAACATTGGACATTTCTTTTCTAATTGCTCAAGTGAATCTGCGCATTCATTTGTTCTCAGCGCCGTTCTTCTTGGGGTCCAACTGGAAGCTATAAAGCTGATGTCTACACCTCTGCCTTGTTCTTGTAGTGCTCCGCTGTCAGACTCTCCCCATGCTCCTCCTCCTCCTCAGGTACCTGGAACACATGCACGTGCTGTCGTTAGTGTTTCTTATACACCAGCATTTTTACTTGATCCTGATTGGTCAATAGCGTTTTAAGGGTGTGACTTCTTTTTCAATTACAGGACCCCTCTGCCTTTTAACAGTTCCGAATCAATGTGCTACAAATCCAATGTTAAAAACAACGGTCAAATATAAAGTATCGACCAGATGGTTCCTTGACAACGCAAATGCGATAAGCTTATTATAGGCTTTTTCCTTCTTTTTGGAAAAATAATATAGGCCTACTTAGGCAGTGGTGAGCAAAATCAGCTTCACCTCAGCCTGATCACCCCTGTCATTCCTTATATTCCAACAATGGGAAAGCCTGTTGTGGTTTATTCCTTACATAGCTTTTGGGGTGTAGTGATTATCAATAGGACAAAATAAGGAGAGATGATAATTGTGGATTATAAATGCAGTTTCTGTGATTGATATTGCCTAATACTACATAAATTATGCTTTTTAAAGGAGTCAAATATTTCCTGTCAGTATATTTTCAGACATCTGGGGAGAAGCCGTCATGTGGGCCTATTTGTTTGAGTGGTTTTCTGTATGTGTTTTTACTCTTATTTACCTCCCAGTAAATTGAGTCATCAAAGCAGTTTTGGTCGGGAGGTTGTGCCCAGAATGGTAGTTTCATGATGAACCCTGGGAATGGAAAATAAAATACACACATTTCTATTACATTAGATGCAAGAATTCACACTCTACCAATAGCAAAGTCCAGACTTTCAATGATTGATTTTTATAATGTTGTTTCTGTGTTTAACGTGTACACACCTGTAACGACACCCCCGACCAAAGCAAATCCAAGTGATGAGGCCAGAGCAGCTGCTTGCATCGTGGCTTGACCGCTATAAACAAACAAGAAACAAAATCAAACAAAATCCAAACTAAATGTTCTGAAATTCTCAACGTCCCTTTCAACCTGCACATGTTCCCACTAGCAGCCTCTAGTGGCCTGAATTGCAGCTACAGCTATAGTTACATCATTTTCAGACGGCAGCTATCCTGTCGTATGAGATTTTCTCATGGTTGGGGGAATAAAATGATTTATCAAGAAAAATTCCCTTTATAGATTGACTCATGGATGGGTGCACTTCATTCTCGAGCTGGAGGGCTGGTTCAGGTTTACACGATCAGAACACATGTTTAAGTTGTCTTACTGCCTTTCCATGCAAGTCTGTTAAACACATAGAAAAGCAGCGAGCTAGCCCTCAAAGGCCTGTAAACATACTCCTTTTTCCCCAGGGCCACCGCCACCATGCCAGCCAGGCCCCCCAGGATCCCGGGCATGCCATGCAGGTTGTGGACGCCACACGTGTCCTGGATTCCCAGGTTCGAGGCCAGAATGGGCTGCGACGAGGAGAACAGAATTATCCTTTTTTGTATTACCCTAACATTCATAGGTTCATTTTATTTTTTAAGGCTCAACTTAACCGTTGAGGTTCACTCACAGACAAGTATTTGAAGCCCAGGGTGGAGATGATTCCCGCCACGAATCCAATCAACATGGCTCCGAAGGGTCCGATGCTCATGTCAGCGCAGGTCCCTACGGCAACACCGCCAGCCAGGGTCGCATTTTGAATGTGGACCTAAAGTGCCGCAGCATGTGCATTCGAAGAAAAACAACACATCAATGTGATTTGTCAATGTGACATTCATCCCATTGTGTTGCATTGGGAGTGACGGATATTGTGACGGGCTAGGGTGTCTGACTTCCAGGTGAAAGGAAGCACAGACACACACACGCGCACATCCTAATATCCTGTATCCTAATTCCTCATTGTAAATGGTTACTCTGGCTGCGGCAGCGTTACCAGACCACGGGGCATCTCCTCCTCACCATGTCCAGTTTCCCCTTGTGCTCCACCAGGCAGGAGATGGCGTAGGCAGAGACCACGCAGGCCGCCAGGGAGAGGTAGGTGTTGATCACCGCAATCAGCTGAGTGTCGGGCGTGGCGATGGCGGAGTTGAAGCTCGGCCAAAACATCCAGAGGAAGACGGTTCCTGGTGGGAGAAGGAACGTGAAGGGCCAGATTCATAGTGAACATCTATAGTCGTAGAAGACCACTGGTAAAGATAGATTTGAAGGCAGTGGAAGATAATCATTCAGTGTATTTTTAGGGTGAGAAGGTATAGCCCTTGTATAGTAGAGACTATGAGATCGTATATATGGTATTTATGAAGAATAATAATTATTATTAATTATTATTATTATTATTATTTATTATTAGTAGTATTATCTGTATTAGTATAATAATTATTAGTATTATTACCGGTATTATTATTTTGTGTTTTGTATATGTGTTTCTTTTTTTATAAATAAGCTGTTCATATGAGGGAAGATGATGAATGCAATGCACTAACATAGTCATGGGAAGTAATGTTGTGGAGATAATAAATAGATTTTCATATGTCTATAGTCTCTATATTACTGTGACAGCAGTTAGTTGTAATAGGTCGACAACAGTGGCACTGAGGACAGTACGGTCCCCTACCGATCATGGCAAACAGATCTGAGTGATAGACGGAGCCATCGTTCTCGTGTCCGTTCTTGAGGCTTGGCCGGTAAAGAACTCGAGCGACCGCCAGGCCAAAGTAGGCTCCGAACGCGTGGATGATCATGGAGGCCCCTACATCATTCGCCTATGGATAAGAAGAGTGAAGCAAGCCACGTCAATACTACAACGATGGGTTTCAGGTTCAGTGAAAGCTGGGTTATTGAGTCCTTCACCTGGAATACATTAACCACCAGGTGTTCATTGATGGAGAAGATCCCAATCTCCAGCACAGTCATGATGAGCAGCTGGACCAGGCTGGTCTTCCCCAGAACGGCTCCAAATGAGATCAGGACTGTGGCTGTGCTGAAGTCTGCATTGATTATTCTGGAATTGAGGGAAGAAAAAACACAGATGAGGCCAGGGGCGAATCACAAAGAAAAGGGGAGAGACAGAAGTAGAAAGTATCAACATCTACGATAATAATAACAACCTCATAAATGTTCTGGGGATATTTATTTAAAAAAAGAAATTATCTTGGTTCTATCATACAAAAAAAGTGCTTTGCGTCTGTTGAAAAAGTGCTATATAAATGCAATTAACTACGAGTATCAGTAGTTAGGCCTTGTTAAGATTTTTGCTAGCAAGGCCCTATCTAGGGCAATTCAGGGCAAAGCAGATCAATGTGTTTAAACATTTCTTTGAAAAGCCTTAACAACACGCAAGACGTTGCCCACTAGTTCTATTAAGCTAATTTGTTGACACAGAAGGACACAAAAGACTACACTTCAACATCTGTGCTATGCAAGTTCTGCTCTGGATCCTGTGGTGGAACATTTTGTATTTGTGAGCTGTGCTTGTCCTAACTTGAATAGGACCTATCGTGTGTGCTTTGTAAAATGCAAATGATATTATCGTATCTTGGTCAGCATCCTGTGAGTTGCCATCGTCTTAGTCCCATGTTAGCTCAGTCCTCTTGAAGGAATAGGCTTTCATGGTGAGTGCATGCCACCACCCCATGTTTGCAGGCTGACCAAATGTGATCTTTTAAAAGACCACCTTCTGAGGAGTAGCTGTGTTGTGTGCAGTGGCCGTTCCAGACCATTTCATCTTGGGGGGCCAGGCTAGGGTCAGTTGTTCTATCCAAGGGGCCATAAGACCATGTTAATGCTGGAGTCAGTTGTTCTATCCGAGGGGCCATAAGACCATGTTAATGCTGGGGTCAGTTGTTCTATCCGAGGGGCCATAAGACCATGTTAATGCTGGGGTCAGTTGTTCTATCCGAGGGGCCATAAGAC